>JAVJIF010014581.1:0-50000 GCA_038442645.1 Agave tequilana | reverse complement strand
TTCCTAAGCTATATGCAATGCACACGTACCTTACCTCCAGCACTCTTCAATAGTAAAGCAAATGTAACGAAATAGACAAATGCCCTAAATATAATGTTTAATTTTTTTTTAGAATTAACAATCACCTAGTTAATGTTGAGATTAAAAAAGTATGTACAATAAGTTAAATAAGAAAATAAATAGCTGTAAAAACTTAAACTTTGCAAATCAACCAACCTGCATAAAAGACAGGTTAGTAGTTCACTTAGATTGCTGTGAAAAAGCGACTTTTGCCACTTTTACGCGGCAATACTGAGGGTTTCTGGGATCTACATTTTACAACAGAGTCCCAAAACAGGGAAGAAGTATTAACCGTTAAGTAAACTAAAAGAAAAACTTACCGTCCCTCCCTGACAACAGCACCAAAATTTGATCGAATATTTACCTGCATAAAAAATACAGAGTTTAGAAATGTGCTAGGTTCTCAATGCTACCACTATAACAAGTGGTTATGCGGGTCATAATCTACAAGGAGAGGCTGCGATGAAAGCACTAAGTAAATTTCTTTCGTTTTAGTTTACAAAAACAAGTTAAAAGTTCTTCTCAGTTTTAGAAAAAGAAAATAAAAGAGTTAAGAAGATGGTGATGTTGTTGATGTTTCAAAAGAAAGGGAAAGCTGAGTTAAAAAGAAAAAAATTAAAAGAAAGAAGACATAGTTGATTTTTTAGAATGTGTTTCTATTCTAAGAAATCAAAGAAAGAAAGAGTTAAAATAAATATTTACTTAGCTCCTTGAAGCTTGCTTTACCTTGATTCGTTGCAATGACTTACCTTGGCTTGAAGACGATCAAAGCATGACATATAGGATAATCTCCATTCCCAATCTAAACTATGAATTAAAAGTACAAGCAGAAAACAAAACATAAATAATCATCCATCACCATAAGTCATTAATGGCACTTGCAAGGACAAGGCATATTCGAGGATATCATATTCATTTGGATTTACAAGCACCTCAGAGGAAAGCAAAACAGAAACACGAAAAAATAACATAAAACACAACTTTAATTCAATTAAGTAACAATAAGAAAAGAAAGAAAACTTATACTGGTGTCACTTCTCAGTACAGTCTTCACTCTCTCTCTCTCTTATAAAAACTCTTCTCTCATCTAAATTACATAAAGAAATGAAAAATCACATTAAAAATAAATAAAAATGTAAGTTAAATCTAAAGCATAAGTCTAATCTTAACTCTTTACTGAGTGGTGCCTCTTTGCCTTCTGAAGTGGTGGTATTTATAAATTGAAATGGATAGGAGAGCGTGCTTGAAGATGAGACTAAATCGCTAACCCAACAGAAAAAATCTTCTGATAAGGATGGAAATAAGGTTGGAGATACGGACAAAATCGCTTCCCAATAGAAAAGATCTTCTAATAATATCTCTTTTGGATCTCTGGATTTTGACAATATCCTTTTGATTCTTCAAGCTAACCGAATTGTTTCTTCTAAATTCGATTTTAACTATATTTATTTGACTTTATCTTTAGTTAACTAAATAGATCCAATTAAATCAGAATTTAACTGATTTTTATTTGGTCTTATCTTCTCTTACTTCATTAAGGCAAACCTGCAAAATAAGACATTAAGAAAGAAATTAGGATGATTTATTATAAGGTATATATTGAAATGTAATAATAGATATGCAATAAACGTGTACAATCATTCTACTATAATTCAGAGAAAATTACAATGATGACTGCCTGGTCTCATGCGCTAGGATTTCTGAGATTTATTGATCATTCCTTCTCTTGTTGGAGGGATTTACTGTTTATACAAGTGAGTATCTTTAGATAAGATTATAAAGTTTTCATCTATCTCATCTACTCTATCTCAACTGCTTATCTTGGAGATGGTTGGAGTCAAACATCCTTATTTGAATTGGTAGAGCACGCGTTCGTTTTATCCAGCAGTACTCATCCAGCTGTAGATATGATTGATCCACTCTCGGGCTGTAACCGTCAAGTTCAAATGAGGATTTGACTTGGAGATAGGAGTACTTATAACTGACTCTATCTCTATCCTTCTAAGCACTTGAACTGCTTGGAACTTGAATGAAATTAGGATTTTTCTTCAGAGATTTTGGAGATGGTCATGTGTCACGCGATCGTCCAAGGGCTGAATGGACACGTGATGTGATCTCGAGGGGGTCGGAAACCGACCACTACAAGCGGAAAACAAATATGTTCATCGTATCCAAATGAAAGATCTTTGTATCAATAAAAGTCAGTGAGGCAGATTCAAATACATGCAATAGTATTTTCCTAATCATTTTCCACATTTTTGCGTAGAGAATTGAAATCATCCAATCTGCAGGTTTGTAGTGCACTATCCAATCTTGTTATAATTGTCGTTTAGTTGTGATTTCACCCTAACTATGATATAAGGTTAAGAGTGATGTATATCTCTGACCAATCTACGCTTACTAAATACACGATGTATGTCAGAGAGAAAAACCTGCTCTGCTGGTAAAATGTTTGCTTGTGATGATGTTCAACACAGAAGAGTTTTGAGTTTGATTGCTTTGCTTGAAGCAAGCACATGTCCTTATCTCTGTGTTTTGGAAATTGTTTTCATTTTCGCCAACGGCATCTGTCAACTTGAACCACCAATATGTATTACCCAGCTCCCAACTTTCAATCACAATAATTATCAGCTTTCCACTCTTCTGAAAACAATTGAAATGCCCTTAACTTTTTCAAGTAATTGAGGGCCTTACCCATTTCAATTTCATCAATTGAAATCATAAAGCAAACCATAAAGTAAGGTTTATGATCACTTGTCAATATATGATTCAAATTTCCACTAAAACAAAAAAAGTTGGTTTCTCTCACAGAGAAAGAGATCAGCCACTCACATGTTCGTTTCCATAATGATTCTAAACTTTTCTTTTTCCCTTTTTTCAGTATTTAGTGGGGTGATTTGCCAATATGATTCATTAAAGAGAAGACAATGAAATAGATCACGCACAACATGTTCAACATAAACTAACATAAATGAAAATAAAGAAAGTCCTGTGGCTGCCAAAATAATTCTAAAGTTTATTTGTCTAATTAGGTTTGTTTCACTGTTTCATTGACTTGACTTCATATGTGAGCCACACTAAGTAGCACTTATTAGCGCAGTGATCAGATTGAAAACAAATATGCAGACAAAACTAAGTGATATTTATAAAGAGATCTAGCTATCAGCTAGTTTTTGAGCTCAACATTCATTCATTTCATTCATTCTCTTCTTCTTCTTCTTTCTTGACCAGTTTGTCAAAAATGGTGGATGATGATAAGAAGCCTTATGTAGCAATGGTTATAGTTCAGATTATATTTTCAGGCATGGCTATAGTCTCCAAGGCTGCATTTAATGGTGGCATGAACACGTTTGTGTTCGTGTTCTATAGACAGGCAATAGCCACAGCTCTCTTGTTGCCGCTAGCTATAATCTTTGGGAGGTAGTAGTTTGTTTCGTTCTCTTTGATCTGATCGCAATTCTCGCTTCATCTGCTTATCCTTGATGGATTTGTGTGATGCTTAGGAAAACTGCGCCCCCCTTACCGTTCAAATTGATGTTCAAGATTTTTATGCTTGCAATGTTTGGGTACTATCAATTATACATCATCTCTCTCTTGTGTTAGTTTGTTTTGTTTCATAATTTTGTTTTCAAGTTTATGAACTCTAGTTCATTTTGATATTAGGTACACGATCAACTTAAACATACATAGCATCGCCATCAACCTCACTTCTGCAGCTGTGGCATCGGCAACTGCAAATCTTATACCTGTTTTCACCTTCATTCTGGCAGTTATACTTCGGTAATTAAATTTTCAAGCATTTTTACATCCATTTCAGACATAAAAGTGATATTTTTATCAGACAGAATCAGTAATTTTTATTCAATAACAAATGATTACTAGTCATATGTAGATTCTTGAGATTGTTCTCACTCTTTGTACATGTAATTTTATAGGGAGGAAATGATCAGATTGAAGACTCATGCAGGGATTGCCAAGGTCATCGGAGTAGGAATCTGCATAACCGGAACTTTGATCATTGCGTTCTACAAAGGCCCTCACCTGAATTCATTCATACATCATCATCCCATTCTCCATGGAAGTAGTCAGACTCATACTACAAGTACACATATGAACAAGACATGGATAATTGGGACTTTTCTTTTGGTCTTGGTCTCACTTTGTTGGGCCTCATGGATTGTTTTACAGGTCTCGGTGTAATTTTCTTTCTTAATCTCTCACAAGCCATAGTCCTCTTAAAAATGCTGAGTGTGAGAAAACAAATTACAGGGAATATTGTTGAAGGAGTATCCATCTTGGCTTTGGTCCTCGACTCTTGTAAGCCTCTTCAGTGCACTTCAGTGCTTTCCTATCGCCGTCACAGTGGAAAGGAAATGGTCTAAGTGGAAGCTGCACTGGGATGATGGGCTCCTCGCCGTGGCATATAATGTATGAAGCAAGGAAACTATTTACTTTTCCTTTGAGTTTGATTCAAGTATGGAATTTTTTGTTTGCATTTCATTCGGTATTAAAATTATTGGCCTACTTGTGTATATTTCTTGAATTTCATGGATGAATATGAACTGAACCTTTAACGTCGCAGGGTGTGTTTGTGGCCGGACTCGTGTTGTTCTTGCAAACTTGGTGTATTCACAAGAAGGGCCCTGTTTTTGTGGCGATGTTCTTCCCCTTGGCACTTGTGGTCACCCTCGCGAGCTCCTCCTTTCTCTTAGGAGAAATCATCAACCTTGGAAGGTAACCATAAATAATTTCTTTCTAAAAAATTTTCATACCTTTGCTTGACTTGGCTTCTCACTTGGTAATCCCAAACACATGCAGTGTTTTGGGTGGAACTTTTATGGTCGTCGGACTTTACTGTGTCCTGTGGGGAAAGAGCAGAGAAAGAAAAGATATCAGTTCAAATGTTGACGTTGCAAAGGGTAAAAACTCAGATGCTGATTTTGCCAAAGATAACAGCTCGAATTCTGAGTTAGCATAGCGAAACTATATGCAGTGACAGAATTAGGCATTAAGATGACGGCATCGATATAACTGACCAACTTATCGATTTGTTAAGGAGCGGGCAGGAAATTAAGACTTTGAACATGTGTGGTTTGTTTCTATTTTCCAACCTTTTTTCCTTTGATTTTACTGTTTGAGTAGTAGCAATAGGCTTCATGTTCAGTGTAAATAAGCTCTCTATTAATTTGTGATGTGCATTTCTACCAGGATGTGTGAGGAGCAGGTTTATAATTCCTCTCGTATCAGAAAAATCAGAAAAATACAGGATTGTTACAGTTTTCAATTTTACTGTCAACCAATATTTGAGTACAGTTGCAATCAATGGCATTATCTGCATACTGAAATATTGACAAGTTCTCTACCTCAGCCTCTCAAAGGGCCCATGCGTGGTCTCGAAGCCTTTCGACACCTCACCTTGCTACCTAATATTCCTTCGAGGATTCTGATATGATAATGCACACACTTTATTCATGGTGGATAATCTAATGAAGCACCTCTTCTAGTCTAACTTGTTGATCAGCAGTTAGTGCAGTATCTTTACAGAATTCAATAGCAACCTTGTTCTTGTTCTTTTTAGGGATGAGCAAGAACACACAGACACACACAAAAATTCTTTTTATGTATCTATGTAAGCGCAAAAGTAGTCGAATACAATACAAGAGTTGTGCAAGAAGTGCGGCATAGAACTAAAATTTTTTGCTCCCTATCAACCAAGAAGGTGGGTTCAATGCGCAATTTGGCTCCGGTCGAAATTCAAGCCACATCTTTTTGCGCAATTTTGGATCTGACTACAGTCAGAAATTGGATGCCAATGTGGACCTTAAATTCAAATGGGAACTCTCGCGTGTTGATCAGGTTGATCATCAGCTGAATTGAGCTTGAACAGGCTTTGCAAAACTGATGCATAACTGCCATTAGTTCCTAGTGATTTTTATTATAAGGTCACTACAGGATGCCTCAGATACAAGCGGCCACAACTTAATGTTGCCAATATGCATCTTGGTACAGTTAAAGTTAGCTTCTCATAATGCATATCTATAAATGAGCATCAAATCTATACCCTGTAGGGAGAGAGGAGATAAAAGCTTGATGAAAGAGTTTTTTTTTTAACTCATCGAAAGAGATAGTACAGAGAACGGAGTCCAAAAGGAGTGAGAACTCAGTCCATATGCAGCCAGAACAGAGGCGGTTGACTGCCTGGTTGACCCGCATGCACAGTTTGATGCACAGCAGCAATTCGGTAAACCGTCCGGTCGACAGATGAAAGAACGTTCGACCAAGTGGTTGACCGACTGGCACAAGCCCTTTTTCTATTGGGGGTCGGTTGACTGACTGGTCGACTGAAGGAAGGGTCGATCGATGGTCGACCGACAGATGGATCTGTTAATTCTATTGGGATCCGAGCTCCTTTTCTGATCCGGAGTCGAATCTAATTGTAGTTTCCTAAAACTCTAGAACTCTCTGGCTATAAATTAAGGGGTATAGCCCCCATGAATTATAACTTGTAATTGACTATTGAATCAATAAGATCTCTCTCCCTTGCCTCGTAGCCGTAGGCAAATTGCCGAACCTCGTTAAATATTGTGTTTAGCTTTCTCTCTTATTTAATTGTTCTTGTCTTTTGGATACTTTTTTGGTGTATCTCTCTCTGTTGGTTGGGGTTTTCTCATTGGTTGTTGTCTCGGCTCGTAACAAGTAGTATCAGAGCATCTTAGGTTCATCATGAGATCGTGTGTCATTTTAAGAGCATTGGTGGCTGTTAGATGGAGATCGTATGTCGATCTCGAAGCAACGTTGGGACTGTTTATGAGATTGTGTGTCGATTTCAGAACAGCGTTTGGATTGCTCAAGGAATCAAATTTGGTGGAGGAGATCGTTTCTGAAACTAGGGTTTCACTTTGAGGTAAAAATTCTATCTTTATCTAGTTTTTTGATCTAACTCCGTTTGTTTTCCGCATTGTTTTGAGAAATCTTTGAGAAGATGGTTGGAGATAGTACATATATAATGAAAATCATGAATCCACATACATTGAAGATTGATCTGGTGAAATTTGATGGCAATGTGAGGTGATGAATGCATTGACAATATCAAACCTTAAAGACACTCTATGGTTGGAGAAAAAGCCAGAGGCTACTTCTAAACAGGATTGGGATAAGATGAATCGAACGACATGTGGTCTGATAAGGTCTTGTTTGACACAAGATATCAAGTATTATGTGTTATATGAAACATCTGAAAGGCAGTTGTGGGAGATCCTGGAGAAGAAATATCCAACAAAAAGCATCGAGCGACGTTTGCAATTGAAGAGGAGGCTTTATCGCTTCTGTTGAAGAGAGGACTATCCATTTATGAACACATGAATAACTACACCAAGTTTCTTACAGACTTAGTTAACGTGGATGTGAAGATTGAAGAAGAGGTTAAGGTGCTAATACTGATAATGTGTTAATACTACTGAATTCTCTTCCTGACGAAGAGTATGAGACCTTCACCCTAACTTTGATCAATGATAAACAAATACTTAAGTACAGTGATGTGTCAGCTGCTCTTGTAAATTATGAAGTAAGGAGGCATGACAAGTTGTCTTCTTCTGAGGGTACATCAGTAGAGGCATAGGCGATAAGAGGTAGGAGTTTCAATCGGAAGGGTAAAGGTTGTAAGTACACCTAGAGGGGGGTGAATAGGTGTACGGTTAATCTAATGAACAAAATGCGAAAATTAAAAATTAAATTGCAACACACTTAATGTAACCAACGAGTGTAGCCGAATTCCGGTGAAGGGCTCTGGACTAACTCCTCATGATTCCTCTGAATAAGAGTTGAGGTGCTATATGAAGCTCTCGTGGTTAAACACAAGTGAGGCACACACAAACAACACAAGCATATATGATATGGCAATATGATGCAATGCTGAAAGTAATAGAGAGAGTTAGAGAAAATGGATCAATGCAAACACACGGATATGTTTCGAGATTCGAGCACACAGCTCTACGTTCCCGCCTTCACACAGAAGGATTTCCACTAATCTCATCCACACAGGACTTTCCACACAGAGAAACCTCGAATGAGGATTTTGGGCAATACAATAACTGGAGGTACACAACTCCTCTCTCAACCAAATACAGCCTCTCACAGAGGCAAGACACAACCAACACAAAATCCACCTCACACAAGAGGGTAGACACTTAGCCAACAAAGGTTGGCCCGAAGGCCCATCACTCTAGTTTTGATGATGATCAACTCATGTAGTTATAGTACTAATGATCTTGTGTTTAATTAGTGACAGATTTATGATCAAGATCTTATTAGGTGCATAGCTTCAACAAAGGATTTGAAGTCAAGTTTTGGAGCTAGCACGGTGTTTGGACCAAGTCAAGAAGGCTTAAAGTGAAGACTTCAAGATGATGAAGACTTGTGTCTAGGTTTGTTTTAGAAGATTTTATTTTAGATGAAATGTAAAGGATAGAGTAGTTGGTGGATTGCTCAAGTATACATATACACACACACTCTTGATAGTTTTGTTTTTACAAAAGATTTTCAATTTTAGAAAATACATGTTTGGATTTTGGTTTTCAAGTTTACATATCTTTTATCCCAAACCATGTTTAGAGCTTAATATCAAAAACATAGATATTTCACCATGTTTGTGTAGTGGATCATATCCATACACACTATGCTTTAAAAGTTGTTTAAATATCTTATTTTTGTATTTGGAGAAGTTTGGAAAAATCAAGTTTTTGAAAATATTGTTTTTCATTTGAGCCAATATTTCTAACTTACAAAAATAGTCCAAATTATTTGTAACATGTCTTGATTTTGTGCAAGCATGTTTGTTTAATTGGTAAAACTATTTTTGTAGATTTTTTGTGATTTTATGGGATTTTATGTGAGCCAAAAAGACCAAGTTTTAAATCCCAGTTTTCTGTTTCCAGGCTTCAGCCGGTCGACCGACCCGGTCGACCGAAGTCTGAAGTCGGTTGACTAGGCGGTCGACCGACGTGCACAGACGTGCACGCCTTTGTGCACTGGAGGGCCGGTCGACCGACCCGGTCGACCGCCAGAGAGCTTCTGCTCTCTGGAAAGCCCCGGTCGACCGGACCGGTCGACCGGCAGAGAGCTCTGCTCTCTGTTCCTCGGTCGACCGAGCGGTCGACCGTTGCTCCAACGGTCGGAAAAATGACCGTTGGCGGTCGACCGACAGTTCTGACAGACCTCAACGGCTAGTTTTTCTAGCCCTATAAATTTGGGGGTTTGGGCATTGTTTTTCTACAAGATTTTTAGTGGACTTTGAGCCAGTTTTCCCACTTCATTAAAAGAGTTTTCTCCACTAAATTGATAGCTAATACTTCCAATCAAAAGGGGAGTTTTATCAAGAGTGTTAAAAGAGATTTTCTTGAGTTTTCCTCCACCACTTCCATCCTAGTTTTCTCACACAAACACTTGAGCAATTCATAGACATATTCATCCTATAGGAGTGTTGTAGTGAGATTGTTTTAGATGATCAAGTGTTGTGATCACCAAAGTTCCTTCATTTGCTTTGAGGAGGCGGACTTGCGGGTTCGCGGTGTTTTCGGGTTCGTGTGTGAACTCTTTGTTTGAGGTGCGGCCTCGGCGAGCCGGTGGGCTTGTGGTGTGTACGGACTAGAGAGAGTCCAAAGAGTTCTAGTGGGAACTCGTTGTAGGTGTTGTGGCACCGAGTGATCCAGTGGGATCGATTTTAGTGGAAATCCTTCGTGTGTCGAAGGCGGGGATGTAGAGCAAGTGTGCTCGAACCTCGAAACAAATCCCTTGTGTTTGCGATTGCTCACTTTCTCTCTCTTTGTCTCTTAATTGTTTATATCTTGCATACTTATCTTGTGCTTATCTTTATATGCTTGATATACCTTGTGTGCTCATATTGTTATATGCTTGGGGATTGTTTGCTAACACTTGTATTTAACCAAGAGAGCCAACGCGGCACCTCAACCCTTATCTAGGGGAATCTAGAGGAGTTTGTCCAGAGCCCTTCACGGGGAATTCGGCAACACTCTTGTGTTATACGTGGTGTTTAGTGTAAGAGTTTAGTTTAGGTCATTACAGTTTTTAATTCCGCATTATTTGTCATTAAATGACCATTAGATTAGCCATCACCTATTCACCCCCCTCTAGGTGATCTTCAATTGGTATCAGAGCCAAGTGCTCTGAATTTGGGTCTTACAACCTAGAGTTAAAGATCCTCATTTTAGGCTAATCACTATATTATGTACACACCATGGACTTCATGTCACCACCCACTTTTGACATTCTTAACATCCAAATTTGGAAGGTTAAGATGTCTTTGTACCTTAAGGCCCTAGGCATTCATGTTTATCTTGCCACAACTAATGATGCATATTGTTTAAATGGTAAGAACATTGAGGCTAATACAAAAGCCCTACATGCTTTAAGATCTACCCTAAATGATGATTATTTATCTAGGGTTGCTAATCTTGATTTGTCTTTTGTAGTTTGGAACACCCTCCTCTCCCTTGGCAAAAATGATCAATACTATGCGGGGAGTGACTCGGATGTTGGAAGCGACATCTCCAACATGTGCTACATGGTCCAAGAGGATAACCCCCTTGAGGTAAACACCGAATCCGAATTAGATGATGAAGACATGTTATATGATGAGCTCACATCTTTTGTCAACTATTGCTTGAGAAATATGACAAGATTAAGAAAGAAAATAAAATTTTGAAAAAGAAATTTGATTGCATGCATAAAGAAAATGATTCTTTTAAAAATAAAATTGCATGTTTAGAAAAAGAAAATGTATGTTTGAAAAATGAAAATATTTCCTTGATGTCTAAATTGAATGATTTATGTGAAGGAAATATGGTTTTGAAAAATGAAATTATCTTGGTGGAAAAACAAAAAGAAGTTGCTTTTCAAGAAAACAACTCTTTAAAAAGAAAAATGTTTGAAAAAGAAAAAGAAAAAGAAAATGTTTCTAAAAAGAAGAAAATTGTTTCACAATCTCACCATGCTTTACATGCCACCATTGATGAAAATGAGATTAATTTTTTGAAAAATAAAATAAATTGTTTGAGCTCAACTTTGAGCAAATGTGCATTTAATCATTCTAGGTTGGAGTCTATGTTCTCAAAGGAACAAACTCCACATATTCATGCACATCATCCTCATCATGCATATGCTTATGTTGCACGTCATGATCACACTCACACACATAAGCATCCTAGAGTGTACAAATGTACACATTGTGGCCGCAAAGGCCATTTAGCAAAGTTTTGTTATGATAAGATCAATTCTTTAAATTTTGCTAATAAATTTGTTTGGGTTCCTTACAAAGCTAACCCCCAAAGACCAAAAGAAAATGGGTACCAAAGTCCCCACCTTTGGTTTTTGATGTAGGTGAGGGCTCTCACAAAACGTGAGAGGAATGGTGCCTTGATGGTGGTTGCATGGACTTGAAGGACATTTATTTGATGCACTGCTATCAAGGAGGTTTGGTGGGATAACCACCATGTTTGGAGCTTTGGAGTTGGTAACTATCTCTAAACTCCTAATTTATTTACATGCTTATTCATTTGTAATATCATTTAGCATGTTTATGTTTTATTTGTTTTGTGCTTCATGTGGTAAATTCATGTTTAGATGTAGATTCCATTAAAACTTGTATTTATACATGTGAGCAACAAATTGACTTATATCTGTTTGCATTTCATGCTCATTTGTACCCACTATATGCACATGTATAGACTAGTTTTGATGATTCTTTCATTTATACTTGTTTTGCCAATTTTCTTATTTTACTTCATGTATATGTATTTTTTATTCAAATCTAATAAATATACATGTATATCCTTTTTGAGTCTCTTGCCTTCATGCAAATACTATTAATAGACTCATTTTATGTTTGGGATATGTATGCATATTGTTAGATTTAGATAATCATATATATACCTAGAAGCTTATTGTTTTTAATGAAAAATGGATTTTCATGTTTTGTTTGATAAAATAAGATTCATGATATTTGATTTTGAGCCTTAATGACTATTTTCATTGAAAATGCTATTTACATGATGTTTGAACACTCACACTTTATTTGTTTATTCATGACTTTATTTCATGATTATTTTTGAGCTTTATGGACCATGAGTGCTTGAATTTTTGCGTATTTAGTATGATTCATGAAAACATATGATTTGTTTTCATGTTTTTGAAGGATCTTTAACTAGTTTTTCAAAAATTAATTTAACTAGTTATTTATTCTTCAATGTTTTATGAGATATACACATGATCCTATTATTGTTTCAATTGGTATCATTGAATCGTTTCAATTGGTATCAATTTGATTCTATTTTTGTATATGCTCACATTTTGTTTTTCCTATATATGTATGTATCAATTTCAATAGTATACTCATTTTTCATACATTATATGTTTTGTTTTTGTGCTTAAGTTAAAATCGATTTACATGTTTAAAAGCACAAACTTTGTTTATACTAAGCTTACTTCAAATCTTTGTTAGGCTTATTCATTATGTTTTAAAATTGGTATCAAAATTAAAGAAAATTATGTTTATTTGATATCTCAAAATTTGTTTTAATAAAGAAAAATTAAAAAAAATATATATGTTTTGATTTGTATTGCCTATATGCAAGGAGAGCTTAACATCTCTTCTACATATAGATTCATGTTGAGTGTATTGTATATTGAGGAGCTTGACAACTCTTCTTTATGTGATACACGTGTATAGAGGGAGCTTCACATCTCCTCTTATGCATTACATAATATGTGTTATGTGAATTGGGGCTTGTCATCCCTTCTTCATGTAATGCATATGTGTAGGGAAGCTAACTTAGCTTCTTCCTCTTCATGAATGTATATCGCATATAACCTTTCTTGATTGATTTGGTTTACCCCTTCTTTGGTTCTTTGTTTCGGACAAAAAGGGGGAGAAAATTTATTTGGTTTTGTTTTTACTTTAACCCCTTTTTGTTGATGATTGACAAAAGGGGGAGAGGTATTTGGTATATATGCATGCTTTTATGGTTAAAGGATTTATATTTATGCATATATATTTTTGTTTTGCAAATAGGAGAAAAAGATTTGGTGATTTTGTTTTATGCTTGATTAGCATGTTTACTCCTACATTTGCATACATGTTTATGTGCCTCATTGCATATTTATTTTGTTTATTTATGATGCATGAGTTAAGGGGGAGCTTCTTTGAAGCTTTACTTTAATCCATGCATATATAACTTCATAAGTTTTGTCATCATCAAAAAGGGGGAGATTGTTGGCCCGAAGGCCCATCACTCTAGTTTTGATGATGATCAACTCATATAGTTATAATACTAATGATCTTGTGTTTAATTAGTGACAGATTTATGATCAAGATCTTAGTAGGTGCATAGCTTCAACAAAGGATTTGAAGTCAAGTTTTGGAGCTAGCACGGTGTTTGGAACAAGTCAAGAAGGCTTCAAGTGAAGACTTTAAGATAATGAAGACTTGTGTCTAGGTTTGTTTTAGAAGATTTTGTTTTTAGATAAAATGTAAAGGATAGAGTAGTTGGTGGATTGCTCAAGTATACATATACACACACACTCTTGATAGTTTGTTTTTACAAAAGATTTTCAATTTTAGAAAATACATGTTTGAATTTTGGTTTTCAAGTTTACATATCTTTTATCCAAAACATGTTTAGAGCTTAATGTCAAAAATATAGATATTTCACCATGTTTGTGTAGTGGATCATATCCATACACACTATGCTTTAAAAGTTATTTAAATATCTTGTTTTGTATTTGGAGAAGTTTGAAAAAATCAAGTTTTGAAAGTACTGTTTTTCATTTGAGCCAATATTTCCAACTTACAAAAATAGTCCAAATCATTTGTAACATGCCTTGATTTTGTGCAAGCATGTTTGTTTAATTGGTAAAACTATTTTTGTAGATTTTCTGTGATTTTATGGGAGCCAAAGAAACCAAGTTTTAAATCCCAGTTTTCTGTTTTCAGGCTTCAGCCGGTCGACTGACCCGGTCGACCGAAGTCTGAAGTCGGTCGACTAGGCGGTCGACCGACGTGCACAGACGTGCACGCCTTTGTGCACTGGAGGGCCGGTCGACCGACCCGGTCGACCGCCAAAGAGCTTCTGCTCTCTGGAAAGCCTCGGTCGACCGAACCGGTCGACCGGCAGAGAGCTCTGCTCTCTGTTCCAGTAGCTCGGTCGACCGAGCGGTCGACCGTTGCTCCAACGGTCAGAAAAATGACCGTTGGCGGTCGACCGGCCGGTCGACCGGCAGTTCTGACAGACCCCAACGGCTAGTTTTTCTAGCCCTATAAATTTGGGGGTTTGGGTATTGTTTTTCTACAAGATTTTTAGTGGACTTTGAGCCAGTTTTTCCCACTTCATTAAAAGAGTTTTCTCCACTAAATTTAGAGCTAATACTTCCAATCATAAGGGGAGTTTTATCAAGAGTGTTAAAAGAGATTTTCTTGAGTTTTCCTCCACCACTTCCATCCTAATTTTCTCACACAAACACTTGAGCAATTAATAGACATATTCATCCTATAGGAGTGTTGTAGTGAGATTATTTTTAGGTGATCAAGTGTTGTGATCACCAAAGTTCCTTCATTTGCTTTGAGGAGGCGGACTTGCGGGTTCGCAGTGTTTTCGGGTTCGTGTGTGAACTCTTTGTTTGAGGTGCGGCCTCGGCGAGCCGGTGGGCTTGTGGTGTGTACGGACTAGAGAGAGTCCAAGGAGTTCTAGTGGGAACTCGTTTTAGGTGTTGCGGCACCGAGTGATCCGGTGGGATCAATTTTAGTGGAAATCTTTCGTGTGTCGAAGGCGGGGATGTAGAGCAAGTGTGCTCGAACATCGAAACAAATCCCTTGTGTTTGCGATTGCTCACTCTCTCTCTCTCTTTGTCTCTTAATTGTTTATATCTTGCATACTTATCTTGTGCTTATCTTTATATGCTTGATATACCTTGTGTGCTCATATTGTTATATACTTGGGGATTGTTTGCTAACACTTGAATTTAACCAAGAGAGCCAACGCGGCACCTCAACCCTTATCTAGGGGAATCTAGAGGAGTTTGTCCAGAGCCCTTCACGGGGAATTCGGCAACACTCTTGTATTATACGTGGTGTTTAGTGTAAGAGTTTAGTTTAGGTCATTATAGTTTTTAATTCCGTATTATTTGTCATTAAGTGACCATTAGATTAGCCATCACCTATTCACCCCCCCTCTAGGTGATCTTCACAAAGACCAATCACCTCACACTTAAGGGATTCCAACACATACTCCACCTCTCACTAGAGGGAGCTAAACACAATCTCCACCTCTCACTAGAGGGAGCCAACCACAACTTCCACAGTCACCTCACAATAGAGGGATACCAAATTAATCTCCTCTCACTAGAGGGATTTCACAATGAAGGAAGTTACAACTTGGTGGTCTATCTCAACCACAAACCAATTTTCCCACAAAGATAAAGATCCTAATAGATAGGATAGCAAGATAGCTCAAGTGTGGAAAACAAAGAGTTTGAAAATCAAAACCTCAAAGAAAAACTCTAGGGAAAAACTCTAGATAGAATTGAAAATGAAGATCAAACCAATTCCCAAAGACTTTTCTTTTCTTTGAATTTTTCAACCCCTTATAAACAAAATAAAGATCAAATCTTTAAAGCTCTAAAACTCTTTTGAAACTTGAAATAAAACACTTTAAGAATGTAAATTTTTCTCTCTTGAAAACATGGTGAAATCCAACTTCAAATGGGGTATTTATAACCCCTATAAAAATTCTGCCCGTTGGCAGCTGACAAGGTCCAAAATGACCTTCCGGTCGACCGGCCAACAGTAAAAAATATAACCGTTGAGCCTGCCGGTCGACCGCCCGGTCGACCGTGCCAGATCCAGAGAGTAGTTGCTCTCTGGCCGGTCGACCGCTCGGTCGACCGGGCCAAGCCTCACGGTCGACCGCTCGGTCGACCACCCCCACCCGAGAGTGGGGCACTTGCAGTCGGTCGACCGCCCGGTCGACCAGCCTAAGTGGCTGGCAACTTGCACGTCCTTTTGCAAGTCGGTCGACCGGTCCGGTCGACCGACCACTGGTCCGGTCGACCGTCCCGGTCGACCGCCAGAGCCTGGCAGATCAATTTTCAGAACTTAAAGCTTGGGTTTTTAATTATAAAATAAATCCCATAAAATCTCTAAAAATCCACAAAAATAGTTTCTTATATTATCTTTGAAATACAAACATGTGTGAAAAAATTCAAACCATGTTACAAACATTTTGAACTATTTTTGTAACTTAGGAATTTTGGTTAAAATCAAAATCCGTATTTTCCAAAACTAGGATTTTTGAAATGGAAAATCCGATTTTTTCAAAACACATCCAAATACAAAAACATGATATTTAAATAACTTTTAAGCATGTTGTATATGGACATGATCCAATATACATATAAAGATATATATCAATGTTTTTGACATTAAATCCGAAAATAAGTTTTGTTAAAATACAAAACCTAAACTCATGAAATAGACTATCAAACTAAGTTTGTTTAAATAGTTGAAGCATAGATGTATATAGAACAAATCTAATATACATTAAATCATGTAAACTTATTTTGATATAATTCTATTCATGAAAACCAAGATCGGTTAAACCGAAAACCGAAAACCAATAAACATGAAACGTGTGTGTGTTGTGAACTTGAGCATATCACACATCTAATCTTTAACAAATGGATCTAAACTATAAACTAAACAATGTACCGAAGTCTTCTTGTAGAGTGTCGTCTCCAAGTCGAATCGATCCAAACGTGATCCACCGAGCTTGACTCCAACGAGTGCTAGATATGAACTTTGACGCTCGGGCTCTTGAATTACCATGTGAAAGCTCCAAAACACCTTTGTTGAAGCTAATCACGTACTAATATCTTGGTTAAGTATCAGAAACTAAATATCACAAGATTATTAGTAAACTATAACTACATGAGTTAATCATCATCAAAACTAGAGTAGAAGGCCTCTGGGCTAACAATCTCCCCCCTTTTGATGATGACAAAACTCATGGAGTTATATATGCATGGATTAAAGTTAAGCTTTAAAGAAGCTCCCCCTTAACTCATGCATAGCAGTAAACAATAAATATATGCAATGAATATTAAAAATGAATATGCAATAACATGCATAAAACAATGAAATGAACATGCTCTTGATACCAAACTTTTAAAATAAATTCCTTTTCCTTTTTAAATAAACATGTTCTTAAATAATTGCTCTTGATACCAATAAAAATTTCAATTTGAAAACTTTATCAATAAAAGCAATAAAAGCTCTTAATACCAATTAATAAAAAATTCTTGATACCAACTGAAAGATAATCAATAAAAGCTCTTGATACTAATAAAAAATTTTAACAAAAGTTCTTGATATCAATAAAACAAAACAACAAATAAATTCTCTTGATACCAATATCAACAAAACATCAAAATATCAAACAAACTCTCTTGATATCAATATGAAACAAACTTGATATAAACTTACAAATAAATAATAAACATGCATATAAACTCAAATACTTCTCCCCCTTGTTGTCAACAAAGGGGTCAAAGAAAACAATAAAACAATGTTCTCCCCCTTTTTTTGTCTTAAACAAAAAAATATCAATAAGGGGTGAAATCAAATCAAAACATTTTCATACCAATTGAAAAAAAATATATCAATTTAATGTATCATGATATCAATTTAAAAATAAAACATACCAATTGTAAGTAAATAAATCATTTTGAAGAATTCAACCAAAAATTTTAATATCAATTGAATGATGTAAACATATAGATAGTCTTGATATCAATTGTAAAGATTAGTACCAATTGAAAGTAATTTTTCATTAGGAGCATATGATACCAAAAAAAACAAATATCATTTTTCAATCATTTTTCAACATAAAGTGTGGGAGCAAAATACCAAAGGTAAACAAAACTAATTAAAAGGTAAAATATGAATTTTCTCCCCCTTTATGAAATACCAAATAAAATGATGCATAAGCTTGTATAAGATACCAATTGAAACATAATCAATTGAAATATAATAATCATTTAAGAAATCAAGCTTAGCATAACCAAAATTTGTACTCAAAGATATAGAGATATAGTAAGCACAATTAAAGCATATATATATGTATGAAAAATTAAATACCAATCGAAATTGATACTATTTGAAATTGAAGCATACAGATATAAATACATATATGAGTATACAAAAAGAATGTCAATTGTGATACCAATTAAAAAGATCCAATGATACCAATTGAAAACATAATAAGATCAAGTGTATAACTCATACTTCCTACCACCAATTTCATGCACATATTTTAAATAGATTTTCAATAATAAGCATACAAGGCATGGTCGCCCAACCAACCGCCCTTAAAATGGGTAGGGGTTTCAAAAATAAGTTTGAAAATATAGTATGTTTACAAAGCTCTACCATAATGAAGAATACGAACTAGTTATATGAAAAATTTGTAAACTAGTACGAAATCTTTCAAGTAAGGAATAAAACAAAAATATATTTCATGAAAAATATGTAAATCATATGATCACAAACACTCAAAATCAATAAGACACATATAATACTCATGAAAACAAAATCATGAGAAAATATCAAATAATATGAGTGTACAAGTTATGTGAAAAACATAATCATGAAAATAGTCAATTTAGCTCAATCATGAAATTCCTTAAAAACATGAAAATCATCAAAACTAGAATCCTTCAAGGTATATGTATGTCATGTACAAACTAAAGTATACATACATATCCAAATATAAACGAGTCTACAAAAGTATATGCGTGAAAGCAAGTGGCTCAAGGATGTATATGTATAGCTAATAGTTTAGACACAATGACATATACATGAAGTTAAACATATAAACATGAAAAACATGTACAATATGGGAATACACGTCAAAATGTTTGAATCATCAAAACTAGACTATACTAGTACATCTAATGGGTACAAATGAGCGTTCAAGCACAAGCATATAATAGTCTATTTGTGGCTCACTAGTTGTACAAGTATATACCTAAGTTTTAATGAAAACTAACATTTAAACATGTAATCAAAACATGAAGCATAGAAATTAAAGCAAAACTCATATGATCATTATGGCAAATGCACATGCATTAGATCTAGGACATACACATTAGTTAAACTAAAGTGAGAACACTACATATAGGTCCATATAAACATGGGTGTCTCAAATACTAATCATGCATGTCATAGGACTAATAAACATGACATATGGCATAATGAATATTAAAAATAAGACATGCTATAAATGAATGATCTAAAAGCAGCAAATATAAATGAGGAGTAAGAGATAATTACCAAAACCATGAAGGCAACTCTCCATATCTCCAAAACAAGGTGGTCCTCCCACCAAACTCCTCTTGAAAGTGACGCATCCAAATAGTCCTCTTTAAGCTCGGAACGCATCCACCTCAAGGCATCATCGCTCTCACGTCATGCGAGAGCCCACACCTACATCAAATAGCATAGGGGTGAATTTTGGTACCCATACTCTTTTGGGTCCATAGGGGTTAGCTCATTTCCTAACCCAAATAAACTTATTTGCTAAATTTTCATTATGTATTTTATCATAACAAAACTTAGCAAGGTGGCCCTTACGTCCACAATGTGTACATGTGTACACATGAGCATACAAAGTGTTATGTGTGTGAACATGAGGAGCATGTGTATGCCGTGATTTGTGTGCATTCATAGAAGGAATTTGTTTCTTTCGAAACAAAGATTCCAAACGTGTATGGTTCAAAGCACAATGGCTCAAAGTGGAGCCCAAATAATCCGCACTCTTCTTTAACAAACATATATCATTATCAATCCTAGAAGAAGAGGTGCATGCAATAGGTAAGCTAGATGAAGAAGCTACACTAGCATGGCAAACATGTGTGTCTAAATCATTTTTCAAAGAAATATTCTTCTTTAAACAATCTTCCAATTCTTTTGAAATCAAATCAATTTTGTTTTTCAAAGAAACATTTTCTTTAAAGTAAACTCAAGTTTTAAAGACAAGTTTTCATTTTTCTTCAAAATATCATTACAATCATTTTTATTTTTCAAAAATTCATTTTCTTTTTGGGCTTCTTTTAGGGCAAGATCTAGTTGGGATTTAAGTGAGTCACGTTCACTTAAAATCTCTTCCTTCTCTTGCAAAATCAAATCTAGTTTTGAACACAAATCCTTATTTTCTTTGTTAAGTCCAAAACTCTTCTTTTCAAAAGATTATATTTTTCTAACAATTTTTCACATACAATTGATAGTTCTTCGTTCAAAGCATTTGGATCAACATAATCATCACAAGAAGAACTAGCATCATCACCATCTAATTGAGATTCCGAATATACCTCAAGGGAGTTATTCCCTTGGACCATGTAGCATCATTGCTCAGATTCTCCACTAGATTCATCCTCTACAATATTGGGCGTTTGAAGCTTGGAGGAGGTCAAAGTGTTTCACACTGCAAACGCGGAATCACAGTTAGAAACAATCACAAGATATTCTTTGTTAAGCGTGCTTCTAAGTGCCTCAAGGGCTAGTGCATTGGCCACTATATGCTTGCTATTACCAAGATAGGATTTCTTGGTAGCGGCAAGGAAAACATGCAAGCCTAGGGTTTTTAGGTATATGGACATCCTAAATTTTCACATGTCAATGTTGGAAACATCAAACATAGGAGGTGTCAAGCAATTCATGAGTGTATGTAAACAATATAAGTGTGCAGTAAATGTAGATTAGCAAAATCAAGATCACACTCCTAGGTGGTTAAACATAATATCAGGAGCATAGGCTCTGATACTAATTGTAAGTACACCTAGAGAGGGGGTGAATAGGTGTACGGCTAATCTAATGAACAAAATGAGGAAATTAAAAACTAAATTGCAACACACTTAATGTAACCAACGAGTGTAGCCGAATTCCCGGTGAA
Source organism: Agave tequilana (assembly GCA_038442645.1). Lineage (NCBI taxonomy): Eukaryota > Viridiplantae > Streptophyta > Magnoliopsida > Asparagales > Asparagaceae > Agave > Agave tequilana. The sequence continues at coordinate 28,926 of JAVJIF010014581.1, read as the reverse complement.
GGGCTCTGGACCAACTCCTCTTGATTCCTCTGAATAAGAGTTGAGGTGCTATATGAAGCTCTCGTGGTTAAACACAAGTGAGGCACACACAAACAACTCAAGCATATATGATATGGCAATATAATGCAATGCTCAAAGTAATAGAGAGAGTTAGAGAAAGTGGATCAATTGCAAACACACGGATATGTTTCGAGGTTCGAGCACACAGCTCTACGTCCCCGCCTTCACACAGAAGGATTTCCACTAATCTCGTTGATTAGTCTCTAATTTTGCATAATTTTCATCACATTCTCATATTTATTTCATGTAAAATTCTGCTAATAAAATCTTGCTTGCTTGATACTAGGTCCATGGTGTGCAAATGAAGAAGAAGACCTAAATCACCATTTAATTGGTGATTAAAAGCCTACCAAGTAGCCATTGACTTTAGATTGAGGATTTTGTCAGCCCAGGGTATCAAATCACGAATCCAAGATATCCAGGAGTCAGACAATAGACTGGGCGACGCACTGCCTAAAACTGGGCGTGCGCCCCTTGTCTGGGTCGCGAAAACGTGGCCCTGGCCGCGTTTCCACAGCCCTTTGGGTGCGCGCGCGCCTGCGTTTTGGGCCACGTGCTTCCCACGTGGCCCCTTTTCCCCTGGTGCCTATAAATACGCCCCTGGGGTCTTCAGTTTGAGCAGATCCAGAGTTAGAGCAAGTTGTGTAGCCTTGTTTTTTAGTTTGTAGTTGTTGTTATTGTTCTTCTTCTACTTTTAAGTTTTAGCCATTAGAGTGAAAGAGAGAGAGTGTGTAAAGTGTTGTATTTGAAGGGTGACAAGATAATATAAGTACTACTTCTCTTCCTTCTTTCCATTTACTTGTCTTTGCCATTTACTTTTACTTCCTTGTTGTAGTATAACTTTTTTCTTCTTCACCTCTTTTCTTTTACTTTGTTTTAGTGTAACTTCCTTTCTTTAACTTTTCTTTTCTTTTGTTTTCTTGTAGTGTAACTCCCTCTCTCCACTTCTTTTCCTTTGGTGTTTCTTTTACTTTTATAGCTAACTAACTTTTCATTAGCATGGCTAACTAACTACTAACCCACTAATTTCTAACACTTGATTGATAACCCAAATGAGTCAATAGTGTCCAACAAGCCTTGTGCAAACAAGAACTATGGCATCTTAAGACGAGGGTTCTAACTCTAATTTACCTACAAGTATTTACTTTCTTATACTTCATGCTTAATGAGTTTTGATGATCTATGAGTTGTGTACTTTACTTGTTATTGTAAGTTAGAGACTTCTCCTTTTAACTTTGCCGATACCAATAGTGCACTCGAGTCTTCCCTTATTCTCGCCTTCTATCGGATCTTGATATGGGAATGTCCGAGTTTTTGTCGTGTAAAACTAAGTTTTAGGATGAACTTTCACTCGATTTTCACGTGAATAGTTCCAATGCAAAAGGTTTGCGTTCGCCTATGATCCATCGTGAGGCTATCTTCTAAAAGTTAGAAATTAGTGGGAGCACTTAGTAGAAAGTTAGCCATGCATTTTTACAACTAAGAAAAAAATCCCTTTTACAAACCACCAAAACATTTTCCAATTATTCTTAAAAATAACTTGTTTTCACTTTTCAATTATTTATTTGAAAACAAGAACTTTCTTTCTTCTTGAACTTTGAAGCCGCATCAAGCTTCCATCGCTCTCCCTCCTTGTGGATACAACCCGTATAGCCACTTCGCTACTACGGAAGAATCGCAAAAGCAGTAACATCAACCCACACCCTTCTCTTATTTTAGTACTTGCTTTTTGCCGATCAAATTTTGGCGCCATTGCCGGGAGGGAAGGACTTTATTGTTCACTACTAAAGATTGTTCTTTTTGTGTGTAGGAGAAGTACTAAGAAGCTTACTATCGCGGGAAGCAAAAGAGGTGGCCAAGGACATTGCGCGAGGACTCATTTGCCCTCAGAAAAATTCGTGTAAAAGCGAGTTTTTCTGATTGAAGTACTAACAAACTCGTTTGCAGGGTTGCCGAAAGCCGCTAAAAAATTTGCTTTCTAAATTTTTAGTTTCCTTGGATGCTTCACCTTATGCATGTGTAATAAGCTCAACAGAAATTCACTTGTTGCTTAATTGAAATTTGGATTAGACTTTTGCATTTAGGGCACGTGTCTATTTCAATTCATTTCGGTTTCTGTTGAAGAGTGCTGGAGAAAAGGTACTTGTGCATTCATATAGAATAGAATCAACATTTTGAAGTGATTTACCGCTTTGAGTGTTACCTTGTTGTGAATAAACTGTACACTTGCACAATTGACTTTAAGGGCAAAACCCAAATAAACAAGATAAGGTGGGGATTTCATCACCCTTCCTTAGCCCAAAAATCATCTCCAAGTGCACTCACACTTTCCCAAGCCTTAACTAAAAATCAATAGACGTTGGCCCTAGGGACATCTCAGACTCACTAAGAGATTAACCGAGGTTGGAAATTGTAAGAACTATACTCCTGCAAAATCGGTGTCTAAGGAAAGTGGATTGAGAGGTAATGCCTCGAAAGCTCCGTGGTTTGGCGTAATTAGGCCCGTGGCTCTGCCCAGATACCTCCCCCGAGCTTTGCCCTTTCCTGGCCGATTAGCTTGTAGTCGAGTTCCTGCAACAACCTTCCCCGGAGAATCGACCAGTTAGGAGTCGTCTAGGTCCAGGTACCTTAGACTAAGGCTTATGGTTGTTTTTCTTTCTTTTGTTAGTTTTTAGTTCTTTTTTGATTGTTTGTTGTCTTCACGTTATTTGTGGTGTGCTGCATGCAAGAGTGGGTGAGAGATCCGTTAACTTCCAGATTAACAAGAAACACTTCTCTACCCTTGCATCCAGAACCGGTGATGGCGTCACTTCAGGATAGATTTTACCCGATCAGAACTTCACTTCCATCTTGCATAAAACTTCCTGAAGCAAACGGAAATAACTTCGAGTTAAAGCCCCAATTCATTAACACTCTTCTCAAATTTCATGGTTTAGAATCAGAGAACGTATACTTCTTTGTTAGGGAATTTGAAGAAGTATGCCTCATGATGCGTATACCCCAGCTAGGAGACGATGCCGTTAGGTTACGTTTCATCCCTTTTCCCCTAAAGGACCTAGCTAAGAAATGGTTGTACAGCTTGGCAGCAGATTCAGTCACGACCTGGGATGATTTCGTCAAGGCCTTCTTGAAGAAATTCTACCCAATTTACAAAACTGCCCTCATTAGGAAGAACATCATGCAGTTTAAGCAAGACCCGAGCGAACCATTTTGGAGATACTTTGAGCAATTCAAAGATCTCCTAGCTCAGTGCCCTCATCATGGCGTGGAGAAATAGCGTCAGTACCAGATTCTCTATGATGGTCTAGATTATTAGACTAAGACCCTGTTAGAAACGATGTGTCAGGGAGGGTTCTTGCAGAAGGATGAGAATCAGGGTTGGGATTTATTTGAGGATTTAGCGGAGAAAACCCTGCAATGGGAGCCAGCCTCGGAAAAACCTAGGAATTCACAATCTATAGCTTCAAGAGGAGGGCTCCTATCTCTAGAATCATCCATAGCTGCCAAGGCTAAGATTGCTACCCTAATGAGAAGGATAGAGGCTCTGGAAATAAAAGAGCCTGCCAGTGTCAACCAGATCAACCCACTACCAATTCACAATCCGAGTTGTTCATATTGTCAGGCACCAAACCATATCTTTGAAGAGTGCCCCGTTTTCATGCCCAGCAAATGCCACCGGAACACCTGAACGCGGCTTACTCACGGCCGCCTTACAACCCCTACTCACAGACCTACAATCCCGCTGGAGAAATCACCCCAATTTCTCCTAGGCCCAAAACAATCATCCCAGGCCTAATTTTTCCAACAATTTTCACCATCCTACTCCTCCACCAACTTTTTCCAGTCAAGCCCTAGCTTCCTCCTCCCAAGGCTCACCAATGGAAAAGAAAATCAGTAAATTGGAGGAGAGCATAGAGGCTTTCATTAAGTCCCAGGCTGCTTTCATGCAGAATCAGGGACAAACTCAGAACAATCATTCACAGGCCATAACGAGGTTGAAAATGCAGATGAGCCAGTTAGCTAGCTCCCTAAGTGAAAGACCGAAAGGTACTTTGCCTAGTTAGCCGCTAGTTAACCCAAAAACCTCCAATCAAGCATATGAAATTCAGGATCCATTGATTAACCAGTGAAATGTTATTCACACTCTGCGATCTGGAAAGAAGGTAGACAACCAGGTCTACCAGCAGAAAAGTCCAGTCCATCCTAATCCCACTCCAGCCTCCACCTCTGCTAGTTCCTCCCAATCCACTCCACAAACATCTGACAAGGACAAAGCTGCTGAACTTGTTCATAAGCTTGTAGCACCCTTTCCCAATAGGCTTAGGAATAATAATAAAAATATGCACATGGAGAAAATACTAGAGATGTTCAACCAGGTCAAATTGAATGTGCCACTTCTTGACGCTATCCAACAAGTCCCGACTTATGCCAAATTTCTTAGGGATATGTGTACAAAGAAGAGAAAGACCAATGTGCCCAAGAAAGTCTTCTTGGCCACTAATATAAGCGAAATTCTGTCTGGTCTAATTCCGGTGAAATACAAGGATCCCGGATGTCCCACCATTTTCTGCACCATAGGACAGACCAAAATCAATAGAGCGCTTCTTGACCTGGGAGCAAGTATCAACTTGCTACTCTCTCAGTATACCAGCAACTGGGGTTGGGCGAGCTAAGCCTAACTCGAGTCACCATTCAGCTAGCTGACCGATCTATGAAGATCCCGAAGGGAAAAATCACAGACTTCCTTATCCGGGTCGGGGATTTCATTTACCCCGTTGACTTCATTGTGCTTGAGACCCAACCTGTGTCCAATCTTAGGTCTCAAACTCCCGTCATCTTAGGGCACCCATTCCTTGCTACAGCCAATGCCATAATCAACCATAGGAACGGGTCCCTGCGATTGACTTTTGGGGACATGACGAAGGAAGTCAATGTCTTCAATCTTGGAAGACAACCTAGGGATGTCAATGATCAGACGTTTGAGGTCAATTCTATTGAAAACCTGACCAGTGAGCATGAGGAAAGTATGGAGACAGAAACTGAGGTAGAGTTTGATCTGGAGGCTGAGGATTTTAATCTAGATCAGATCGTAGATTCAGCAGTAGATTGGACGTCAAACCCAAGTGTACCCCATCCTAGGATTGAAAGCCCAGAGATTGCCTCCAATGAAGCAACACCTTCCTAGAGCTAAAAGCCTTGCCTGAACACCTCATGTACGCCTACCTGGACAGAAAGGACACCTTGCCAGTCATCATAGCATCCTACCTGACTGAGCAACAAGAGGATAGCTTAATGTCTATTCTGAAAAGACATAGGGAAGCCATTGGATGGACGATGAAGGACATCAAGGGAATAAGTCCAGCCATAGTATAACATAGAATCCATTTAGTCAATTAAGCAATCCCTAGGAGGGACCCACAACGCAGGCTTAACCCTCTCATGCAAGAGGCAGTTAAGGCTGAAATTCTAAAACTATTAGATAATGGGATAATTTATCCTATTTCTGATAGCCAATGGGTTAGCCCTGTTCATGCGGTCCCAATGAAGGCTGGCTTTTACGGTGGTAGAAAATGAGGAAAAAGAGTTGGTACAAATAAGACTGCCTACCAAGGTTCGTGTTTGTATCGACAACAGGAAGCTGAATGCAGCTACCCGTAAAGACCACTTCCCGCTACCCTTCATCGACCAAATGCTTGAGCGTTTGGCTAGACATGAGTACTACTGCTTTCTAGATGGGTACTCGGGATACAATCAAATCCCCATTGCTGCAGAAGATCAGGAAAAGACGACGTTCACTTGCCCATTCGGAACCTTTGCTTATCGGCGCATGCCTTTTGGATTGTTCAATGCTCCCGCAACGTTCCAACGGTGCATGCTTAGTTTGTTCTCTGACATGGTGGAACGTTTTCTTGAGATTTTCATGGATGACTTCTCCATCTACGGAGATTCATTTGATCAGTGTCTCCATCACCTAGAGTTAGTGCTACAAAGATGCATTGAGAAGAACCTAACTCTAAACTGGGAAAAATGTCACTTCATGGTGAGACAGGGAATTGTCTTGGGCCATGAGATTTCGAGGAGAGGCATAGAAGTGGAGAAGGCTAAAGTAGAAGTTATTGCTAAACTTTCACCACCCAAAAGCATCAAGGATATTAGATCCTTTCTAGGGCATGCTGGGTTCTACCGACGGTTCATTAAGGATTTTAGCAAAATTGCTAGGCCCTTAACCAACCTGCTCGCTAAGAACGTGTCATTTGATTTCAACGATGAGTGTTTTAAATCATGGGGAAAGCTTAAGTAAGAACTTATCTCTGTGCCTATCATTTCTGCTCCTAATTGGACCCAGCCATTTGAAATCATATGTGATGCATCTGATTTTGCTATTGGCGCTGTTCTAGGACAGCGCATAGACAATAGGCAGCACGTGATTTATTACTCGAGTAGGACTTTGAATGACGCCCAACAGAACTATGCAACGACTGAGAAGGAATTCTTGACCGTTGTCTTTGCGTTAGAAAAGTTTCGGCCCTACTTGTTAGGTTCGAAGACGGTGATTTTTACGGACCACTCGGCTCTGAAATACCTCATGACCAAGAAGGAAGTAAAAGCCCGACTGATTCGGTGGATCCTTTTGCTTCAAGAATTTGACTTAGAAATCTGGGATAAATGAGGTATAGAAAATGTGGTCGCTGATCATCTCTCACGAATTCCAAATGCACCAAACATCCAAGCTCCGATCAACGAGGATTTTCCAGACGAGCACATCCTAGCCATTTTTCAGGAACCTTGGTATGCGGACATTGTTAATTACCTGGCCACGGGACAATTACCCGCTGACTGGAGAAAGCAAGACCAAGACCGCTTCTTTGCCCAAGTACGGTACTTCTTCTGGGAAGAACCGTATCTTTTTAAGTATTGTCCTGACCAAATTATTAGACGATGCATACCAGAGGAGGAATAGAGGAGTGTGCTCAGCTTTTGCCATGACCTTGCATGCGGAGGACACTTCGGTCCCCGCAAGACTGCAGAGAAGGTTCTACAAAGTGGGTTCTACTGGCCCACTTTGTTCAAAGACTCATATCATTTTTGCAAGTCATGTGTAAATTGTCAGAAAATTGGGAAGATTTCAGAAGAGACATGATGCCCCTGAACCTAATCCTTGAAGTTGAAATTTTTGATGTTTGGGGTATTGATTTCATGGGCCATTTCCTAACTCCTTCGGCAACCAATTCATTTTGGTTGCTGTAGATTATGTCTCTAAGTAGGTAGAAGCTGTGCCAACTAAGACGAATGACAACAAAGTGGTTGTCAAATTTCTCAAAGAGAACATCTTCTCCCGATTTGGCACCCCCAGAGCGATAATTAGTGATAATGGATCACATTTCTGCAACAGAGTTTTTGAAACTCTGATGCGAAAATATTCCATCAATCACAAGTTATCGACTCCGTATCATCCCAGACAAATGGGCAGGTCAAAGTCACCAACCGACAGATCAAGCTCATTCTGAAAAAACTGTCGGACAAAACCGAAAGGATTGGTTGGTTAAGCTCAATGATGCATTGTGGGCTTACCACACTGCTTTTAAGATAGTTCTGGGGATGTCTCCTTATAGAATCGTGTTTAGAAAAGCCTGTCATCTGCCAGTAGAGTTAGAACACCGGGCCCTCTGGGCAATTAATCAACTCAACTTTGATCTGACCAAGGCCGGTGAACTTAGGAAACTGCAGATTTTAGAATTAGAGGAGATACAAAATGAAGCCTATGAGAATGCCCGAATCACCAAGAGCAGGACTAAACTTTTTCAAGACCAAATCATAACCCGAAAAAATTTTGCACCAGGAGATAGGGTTCTGCTGTATAACTCTAGGCTTCATATTTTCGCGGGGAAGCTGAAAACTCGTTGGTCGGGACCGTTCATTGTGCGCACTGTTTTCCCACACGGTGCTGTGCTTATTGCAGACCCTAAGAACAACACGGAATTCAAAATGAATGGGCAAAGATTGAAGCCCTTCTTGACCACTGAGCCTATGACTCCAGATGATAGTGTGCTGACTCTTTTTGCCCCGTCATACACCTAACCACAACAAACAAATAAAAAAAATTAAATTTTTTTTATTTATATGCTTACCCCGTGTACATTCTTTTCGACATTTCTCTTTAGCCTATTCGCACTTGGTCGGCCCGAGTCCACGAAGACGGTGACATCATTTTCTTCCCCTATTTATTGCATTTGCATTTCCATATGCATTCATTGAGGATAATGCATTAGATAGGTGTTGGGGGGGTGCTAACACTTTTTCTTTTTCCTTTTATTCTTTTCCTTCTTTCCCAAAAAAAAAACAGAAAAAAATCAGATTGAAAACAAATTTCATATTCTTTATAAAAATACCAAATGATTGTAGGAATTATGGGAACCTTATTAATGAATCTTTATTTTTGCCTAATTAAACAAGAAAGATGGGTTTGACTAAAAAGTTTGGAGGGATAAGGAAAATAACTCATACCTTTTATTTTAGCCTTAGTAGAATATGCATAACCCACACACACATGCTTGGGATTTAGAGACACAACTCTGAAAAAAAAAAGCTGGATAATTGTGCCTTAAGAAGCATGATTACTCACGCCAAAAAAAAATCTATATACAATAATAAATCTTGATTTCGTGGCCTACTCCACTTGCATATTTGACCTGCAGGTTGTTTTTCCACCTGGTGCCCTAAGACCATCTGGTTTGGGAGTCATCGGTTTGATATGTGTTACATAAATGAAGTAGAAAGCCTAATGGAACCAAGAATAATAAGTAAATATTAATAAAATTAAATGATATTCAAAGTTGAGTTGAAAAATCCCAAGCACATCACACTTACACATTATGCATATCTATCTAAAGCAAAATAAAAGAATGAATTAGAAGTACAAGATCCTTTCTAAATTTAAAAGAAAAACCATAGTTTCTTCATTTATGAAGGCTAAAATATAAGAGAACTTATGAGGGTTAAACCTAATTCTTATATTATTCGGTCATTTTTACTTAGATGATTGAAAGTTCTTTTTAATTAAAAAAATATTTCTAATAACTAACTTCTTTTCTTTACTTACTTGATTTTGTGGGTGCAATCCGCTGAAAACCCTCAGGAGACAACACTCCTCCTATAGGGGAAACCTAAAGGTTTAACGGCTTATTGCACATGCTCAGTGCAATCGCGTAACCTGCGAAAGTGATATAATAATGTTCTCATTTTTGTTTTGCTCGGGACGAGCAAAAAGATAAGTGTGGGGGTGTGATTAGTCTCTAATTTTGCATAATTTTCATCACATTCTCATATTTATTTCATGTAAAATTCTGCTAATAAAACTTGCTTGCTTGATACTAGGTCCATGGTGTGCAAATGAACAAGAAGACCTAAATTACCATTTAATTGGTGATTAAAAGCCTACCAAGTAGCCATTGACTTTAGATTGAAGATTTTGTCAGCCCAGGGTATCAAATCACGAATCCAAGATATGCAGGAGTCAGACAACAGACTGGGCGACGCACTGCCCAAAACTGGGCGCCGCCGCCCTGTCTGGGCCGCGGAAACGCGGCCCTTTGGGTGCGCGCGCGCCTGCGTTTTGGGTCACGTGCTTCCCACGTGGCCCCCTTTCCCCTGGTGCCTATAAATACCCCCCTGGGGTCTTCAGTTTGAGCAGATCCAGAGTTAGAGCAAGTTGTGTAGCCTTGTTTTTAGTTTATAGTTGTTGTTGTTGTTGTTCTTCTACTTTTAAGTTTTAGCCATTAGAGAGAGAGAGAGAGTGTGTAAAGTGTTGTATTTGAAGGGTGACAAGATAATATAAGTACTACTTCTCTTCCTTCTTTCCATTTACTTGTCTTTGCCATTTACTTTTACTTTCTTATTGTAGTGTAACTTCTTTCTTCTTTACCTCTTTTCTTTTACTTTGTTTTAGTGTAACTTCCTTTCTTTAACTTTTCTTTTCTTTTGTTTTCTTGTAGTGTAACTCCCTCTCTCCACTTCTTTTCCTTTGTTGTTTCTTTTACTTTTATGGCTAACTAACTTTTCATTAGCATGGCTAACTAACTACTAACCCACTAATTTCTAACACTTGATTGATAACCCAAATGAGTCAATAGTGTCAAACAAGCCTTGTGCAAATAAGAGCTATGGCATCTTAAGACGAGGGTTCTAACTCTAATTTACCTACAAGTATTTACTTTCTTATACTTCATGCTTAAGAGTTTTGATGATCTATGAGTTGTGTACTTTACTTGTTATTGTAAGTTGAGACTTCTCCTTTTAACTTTGCCGATACCAATAGTGCACTCGAGTCTTCCCTTATTCTCGCCTTCTATCAGATCTTGATAAGGGGATGTCCGAGTTTTTGCCGTGTAAAGCTAAGTTTTAGGATGAACTTTCACTCAATTTTCACGTGAATAGTTCCAATGCAAAAAGTTTGTTTTTGCCTATGATCCATCGTGAGGCTATCTTCCAAAAGTTAGAAATTAGTGGGAGCACTTAGTGAAAAGTTAGCCATGCATTTTTACAACTAAGAAAAAAAATCCCTTTTACAAACCACCAAAACATTTTTAACTATTCTTAAAAACAACTTGTTTTCACTTTTCAATTCTTTATTTGGAAACAAGAACTTTCTTTCTTCTAAACTTTGAAGCCGCATCAAGCTTCCATCGCTCTCCCTCCTTGTGGATATGACCCGTATAGCCACTTCGCTACTACGGAAGAATCGCAAAAGCAGTAACATCAACCCGCACTTCCTTCTCTTATTTTAGTACTTTCTTTTTGCCGATCACTCGTCCACACAGGACTTCCCACACAGGGGAACCTCCAATGAGGATTTTGGGCAATACAATAACCGGGAGTACACAACTCCTCTCTCAACCAAATACAACCTCTCACAGAGGTAAGGCACAACCAACACAAAATTCACCTCACACAAGAGGGTAGGCACTTAGCCAACAAACACCAATCACCTCACACTTGAGGGATTTCAACACAAACTCCACCTCTCACTAGAGGGAGCCAACCATAACTTCCACAATCACCTCACAATAGAGGGATACCAAATCAATCTCCTCTCACTAGAGGAATTTTACAATGAAGGAAGTTTACAACTTGGTGGTCTATCTCAACCACAAACCAATTTTCCCATAAAGATAAAGATCCTAATAGATAGGATAGCAAGATAGCTCAAGTGTGGAAAACAAAGAGTTTGAAAATTAAAAACTCAAAGAAAAACTCTAGGGAAGAACTCTAGATAGAATTGAAAATGAAGATCAAACCAATTCCCAAAGACTTTTCTTTTCTTTGAATTTTCCAATCCCTTTTAAAACAAAATAAAGATCAAATCTTTAAAGCTCTAAAACTCTTTTGAAACTTGAAATAAAATACTTTAAGAATGTAAATTTTTCTCTCTTGAAACTTGGTGAAATCCAACTTCAAATGGGGTATTTATAACCCCATAAAAATTCTGCCCGTTGGCAGCTGACAAGGTCAAAAATGACCTTCCGGTTGACCGGCCAACGGTCAAAAATATGACCGTTGAGCCTGCCGGTCGACCGCCTGGTTGACCGTGCCAGATCCAGAGAGCAGTTGCTCTGGTTGACCGCTCGGTCGACCGGGCCAAGCCTCACGGTCGACCGCCCCCACCCGAGAGTGGGACACTTGCAGTCGGTCGACCGCTCGGTCGACCGGCCTAAGTGGCTAGCAACGTGCACGTCATTGTGCACGTCGGTCGACAGGTCCGGTCGACCGACCACTGGTCCGGTCGACCGTCCCAGTCGACCGCCAAGGCCTGGCAGATCAATTTTTAGAACTTAAAACTAGAATTTTTAATTATCAAATAAATCCCATAAAATCTCTAAAAATCCACAAAATAGTTTTCTTATATTATCTTTGAAATACAAACATGTGTGAAAAAATTCAAACCATGTTACAAACATTTGAACTATTTTTGTAACTTAGGAATTTTGCCGAAAACCAAAATACGTAATTTCCAAAACTAGAATTTTTGAAATGGAAAATCCGATTTTTCCAAACACATCCAAATACAAAAACATGATATTTAAACAACTTTTAAGCATGTTGTATATGGATATAATCCAATATACATATAAAGATATATATCAATGTTTTTGACATTAAATCCGAAAATAAGTTTTTTTAAAAATACAAAACCTAAACTCATGAAATAGACTATCAAACTAAGTTTGTTTAAATAGTTGAAGCATAGATGTATATAGAACAAATCTAATACACATGAAATCATGTAAACTTGTTTTGATATAATTCTTTTCATGAAAACTAAGATCGGTTGAACCGAAAATCGAAAACCAAAAACCAATAAACTTGAAACGCCTGTGTGTTGTGAACTTGAGCATATCACACTATCTAATCTTTAACAAATGAATCTAAACTATAAACTAAATAATGTATCGAAGTCTTCTTGTAGAGCGTCGTCTCCAAGTCGACTCGATCCAAACGTGATCCACCGAGCTTGACTCCAACGAGTGCTAGATATGAATTTTGACGCTTGGGCTCTTAAATCACCATGTGAAAGCTCCAAAACACCTTTGTTGAAGCTAATCACTTACTAATATCTTGGTTAAGTATTGAAAACTAAACATCACAAGATTATTAGTAAACTATAACTACATGAGTTAATCATCATCAAAACTAAAGTAGAAGGCCTCTGGGCCAACAAAGGTGATCGTAGGAGATCAAAGTTCAGACCAAGTTTCAGATATCTGAAGAAGAACCAGTGCGCTTTCTGCAAAGAGCAAGGGCACTGGAAGATTGATTGTCCAAAGGCTAAGGGTAAAAAGAAAGAGTTGAAGATCGAGACAAATCTCGCACAGATGGACAGTACTTAAGCCAGTACTTCACAGCCAGGTGGATCGGACTCAGACTTATCTGATTTTATTTCTTCGTTACTACTCATATTGTTGGTTACTCAGGAGACTCTGAGTGGATGTTAAATACTGGAGCTACCTATCATGTAAGCCCAAACAGGATTGGTTTTCTAACTTTGAGAAGCTAGATGGATGTTCTGTTATCATGGGTGATGATCGCCCAACATGAAAGGAATAGGTACAATCTAGATTAAGATGATTGATGGGATGGTGCGGGAAATGAAGGAAGTAAGGTATGCACCTCAACTTAAAAAGAATCTTATCCCAGTTGGTGATTTGAAAATATTGGGTCTTGAGGTATCTATAAGAGATAGTGCTCTCAAGATGACTAAAGGCTCAAAGGTGGTTTTGAAGGGTGTCTGTCGAAATAATCTCTCCTATTTGGAGGGTAATACAGTTACAGGTCAAATGACGACTTCTACAGATTCAGATGATGGTTCTACTAGGCTGTGACATATGAGCTCAGATATACAGGAGAAAAGTCTTTGCAAGCTTTTACAAAGCAAGGTCTGTTGAAAGGTGTCGAACCTGTAAATTAGAGTTTTGTAAACATTGCATCATCAGAAAGAAGACCAAGGTGAAATTTGACACAGCGACTCACTGCACCAAAAGGACTCTGGATTATTTTCACACTGATGTTTGGGGACCTACCAAGACGGCATCTATTGGAGGTAGCCACTACTTTGTGACTTTTATAGATAATTATTCTAGGCGATGTTGGGTATATACCATGAAGCACAAGAGAAAGTCCAAGAATTGTTTGTGGAGTGGAAGACGAATATAGAGAAAAGCACGGGAAGGAAGATCAAGGTGCTCCGGTCAGATAATGAAGGTGAGTATAAGAGTGATCTTTCCTAAAGCTATACCATGATTAGGGCATAGAAAGGTACTTCACAGTAAGGGAAACATCACAACAAAATAGGGTAGCCGAAAGGATGAACAGGATCTTGCTTGAGAAACTCCGATGTATGTTATCCAATGTCAGATTACCAAAGAATTTTTGGGCTGAGGCTTTGGCATATGCTTATTATCTTGTTAACGGTTGCCTTCGTCTGCGATAGGAGGTAAAACTCCTCTGGAAGTTTGGTCAAGAAAAGCTACTTAGGATTATGATTCGCTAAGGGTATTTGTATGTCCGGCCTACTACCATGTTAAAAAAGACAAGTTAGACCGAAGAGCGAAGAAAGGTGTGTTTGTAAAATTCAAGAAAGGAGTAAGGTTACAAGATTTGGGAATCTAAGAACAAGAAGTTATCCCCAGTAGAGATGTCACGTTTGATGAGGCTTCAATTTTGAAGCCTACAATCTCTCAGCAGGTGGAGATTGAGAAGACCAAAGGGATATCTCAGTAGATGGAGAGTGATGCTACTTCACTATCTCTAGAAAGATCAGTATCATTGGACATCATACCCACGGTGACAGGGGGTAGTAATCATATAGCCGATCAGGATACTAATGATGATGAGATCAAGGACAGACTATGGGTGATGTCCATGAATCCATTGCAGTTTAAAGAACCAGAAGAAATTCACGAAAGCCAGTTGGCTCACTACAGATTAATTATGGTCTATGCTCTCCCAATCATTGCAGAGGCAATCTCGTCTACATATAGGGAAGCTGAAATCATCAGCGTCCAAGATGTGAAAAGATGCCAAGGGAAAGAGATGAGTTCTCTATACAAGGACACTTGGGAACTGATAGAGTTACTCAAGGGAAACAAGGCATTTGGCTGTAAGTGAGTATATGTAAAAAAAACAGGTAGCTCTCAAAGATGATATTGTATGCTATAAAGCCAGACTGGTAGCTAAAGGCAACGCACAGCGAGAAGGCATTAACTGCAACGGAGTATTCTCACCTATTATAAAGTACTCGTCGATTCAGATTTTGTTGGTGCTGGTAGCACAGTATGAGTTGAAACTTGACTAGCTCGATGTGAAGACCGCCTTTCTTCATGGCGATCTTAAAGAGGAGATCTATATGTCTCAGCCGATAGTGTTCAAAACTGCATGAAAGGAGAATATGATATGCAAGCTGAAGAAATCACTGTATGAATTAAAGCAGTTTCTTAGGTAGTGGTACAAGCATTTTGATAGCTTCATAAGAGGAAAAAGGTATACATATAGCCATTATAACCCATGTGTGTATTACAATAAGCTACCCAGTGGAGAGTACATCTATTTACTGTTGTATGTAGATAATATGCTCATCGCTTCTAAGAGCAGATCCACAATAAATAAATTGAAGAAAGACTTGTCTTTCGAATTCGAGATGAATGATCTTGGTGAAGTGAAGAAGGTGCTATGCATGGGGATTGAGCGAGATAGAAGGAGTGTCAAGGTTAGCTTGACACAAAAGGGGTATTTGCAGAAGAAACTTCAGAGGTTCAATATCAACAGTGATAGAAATCTTTAAGTACACCATTGGCTCTTCATTTCAATAAAAGTCACTATGTCTCCTACTACTGTTGAAGAACGTGAGTACATGACTCGCGTGCCGTATGCTAACGCAGTTGGTAGTTTAATATATGCAATGGTGTGTACAATGCCTGATTTATCACAAGCTGTCACGATGATTAGCAGATATATGCATGATCTCGGTAGGGGTCATTGGGAGGCAGTAAAGTGGGTTCTATGGTACATAAAGGATACCATAGATGTTGGTTAGTATTCGAGAAGAATTCTATGGGTAAGCAGGAGTGTGTCAGATATGTTGGTTCTGACTATGTAGGAGATCTCGACAAATACCGGTCTACAATAGGATATGTATTTACATTATCTCAAGTACAAGTGAGTTGGCGCTCTATTCTACAGTCTACCGTTACATTATCTACTACAGAGGCCGAGTATATGGCTATGATGGAGGCTATGAAAGAGACAATATGGCTTCAAGGGTTGCTCGATGGCGTGGGGATTGATTAGGATCTGTTGAAAATCAATTGTGATAGCATGAGTGCTATCTATTTGGCAAAGAACCAGGTGTATCATGCAAGGATGAAACAAATTGGCGTCAGGTTCCACTTTGTTCGGAAGATTCTTCATGAAGGTGACAATGAGTTACTAAAGGTTTCACACAAAGGAAAACCCGCTGATATGCTTACTAAGGTGGTTTCGGGAGTGAAATTTACACATTGTAAAAAGATGCTCCATATCTTTCCATTTGCTTGAACTCGGTGGATGATTGAACTTTTTCCTGCACAAAATATAAAATATTAGATCTGAGAATTAAAGGTGTGCAAGTGCTCCATTCGAATCCGCGGTAGCAATGGCTATGCGGGTCGTGATCCTCAGGGAGGGACTAGCGATGGAAGCGTTTGTAAGATTCTCTAAAATTTTTATTTATTTTATTAGTTATGATGGTATTTACAAGGAAGTGTGGTGAAAAGAATTTGAGAGAGATAGAGATAGAAATCTAAACTAAAGAAAGAAAGAACGAAAGAAACACATACCTCTTCAGTCTGCTTACCTTTTGAACCGTTGCGATGATTTACCTTTTCTTAGAAGGCGTACAAGCATGGCGTATAGGATCGTCCGCCTTCTTAATCTACACTATGAAATAAAAGACAACTATGAAGACCTGTTCATCGCCATAGGCCATCAAGGGCTCTTCTTCGGCTAGGTAGTCTCGAAGTAGTTGGTTCTCATGGTAGGCAAGACATTAGAGAGAAAATAGAAGAAAGCAAATACTGCGATACACAAGATTAAACAAGAACAAAAAAAACAAAAATAATAAAAGAACAAAAACAAACCTCGATTCGATTATTAAATAATGGTGAAAAAATAAAACCTACACCGACTGTCACTATCAGTACAAGTAGATCCCTTCCTCCATGAGAACATCATCTCCTCTCAGTTTTTACAAAAAGGAAAAAATAAAAATTACAATGGAGGAAAGAAAATCTAAACTACAAGAAGAAAACCTAAACCCTAGATTTGGCCCTCTGGCTCTGCCTCTGGATGCTCTTTTTCGTTGCACTGCAGGGGTATTTATAGGTGCAGAAGGAGGTAGAGTCCCGGATAAGCTCGTACACGAAAACAGTTCCCTGGTCTCATCCAAATTGTCGCGAAAACGCGGCTTGGGCCGCGTTTCCGCGGCTCAATGTTATCTGTTGGCCACGCGCTTTGGCGCGTGGCTTCTTCTGGTCCGTCCACCTGGTCGTTTCTTCTGAAAGCTGTATCCTGGCTCTTGATCTTGGGATTTCGAGATAACTTAGAAATCAAGTTACCTAGATCTCAAATATCCCAAATCTTTTATCCACGAATTTCCTTATCTTTGCACTCTCTTCTTTGGCTTTTATCCTCATCCTGCAAGTGTTTAGGGTTGGATAGAAGTCTATCCTTCCCTCTTCTTTGATATTTGCAACTTTAGCCCTTATGTATTTGCACTTTTGACATTTGTATTTGCATTTTGCACTTGGGCTTTGAATGTGGGCTTTTGGGCTCTTTTTAGGCTTTAATTCTTTTTTTTATTATTTCGAGGCCTGCACACAATAAATTACAAAATATTAATAAATGTGTATAATTATATGAATAAATATAAAATGTGATGGTAAATGTTATGATAAAAATGCACTTTTCACTACCAATCACACCCCCACACTTATCTTTTTGCTCGTTCTCGAGTAAAAATCAAAGAGAAAAAGAAAAATTAATCTAACCTAACTCACTTTCATAGGAATCACGGTTGCACTTAGCATGTGCAACAATCCGTTAAACCTCTAGGTTACCCTAGAGGACGAGTGTTGTCTCGTGAGGGTTTTCAGCGGATTACACACACAAAATCCATAAAAAGGAAACTATTTGAAATACTTTTGAAAAGACTAAGTAGTCTATAAGTTTTTAGGATCCTCATTTTTATTCATTCTTAAACTTAGTCTTTATAAAGTAAATTGTTATCCTTTTTAGGTAAGGGTCAAATTGAATGTTTGTATAGTCTTTTTCGTTACCAAAAATCATATGCATCCTTATGGATTTTTACTAAGAATTCCTTAACTTGGACTCTCATGCCTCTTTATTATTATTATTATTATTTTTTTTATAACTCATCTAATTTTCTTTCGTGTAAGTATCCAGGCTTCTTGAGGCCCTCATACCTAACTAATTGACTATTAGATGTGTTAATATAATATTTTTTTTTCTTTTTTTAATGTATAACTCATCTAATTTTCTTTCGTGTAAGCATGAAGGCTTCTTGAGGCTCTCATACCTAACTAATTGACTATTAGATGTGTTAGTACATATATAAGTAATTTTTTCTTAATCTCCTTAGGCTTTCTAATCCACCCATGTAACGAACTTAAAGTCGATGACTCCCAAACGGTTGGCTTTAGGGCACCAGGTGAGAAAACACCCCGCGGACTCAAATTCGAGTGAACTAGGCCCCAAAACTAAGGACTTTATTTTATTTACTCAAATTCGATTCGATTATTAAACAATGGTGGAAAAATAAACTTACATCGACTGTCACCATCAGTACAAGTAGATCCTTCCTCCATGAGAACATCATCTCCTCTCAGTTTTTACAAAAAGGAAAAAAATAAAAATTACAATGGAGGAAAGAAAATCTAAACTACAAGAAGAAAACCTAAACCCTAGATTTGGCCCTCTGGCTCTGCCTCTGGACGCTCTTTTTCGTTGCACTGCAGGGGTATTTATAGGTGCAGAAGGAGGTAGAGTCCCGGATAAGCTCGTACACGAAAACAGTTCCCTGGTCTCATCCAAATTGCCGCGGAAACGCGGCTTGGGCCGCGTTTCCGCGGTTCAATGTTATCTGTTGGCCACGCGCTTTGGCGCGTGGCTTCTTCTGGTCCGTCCACCTGGTCGTTTTCTTCTGGAAGCTGTATCCTGGCTCTTGATCTTGGGATTTCGAGATAACTTAGAAATCAAGTTACCTAGATCTCAAATATCCCAAATCTTTTATCCACGAATTTCCTTATCTTTGCACTCTCTTCTTTGGCTTTTATCCTCATCCCGCAAGTGTTTAGGGTTGGATAGAAATCTATCCTTCCCTCTTCTTTGATATTTGCAACTTTAGCCCTTGTGTATTTGCACTTTTGACATTTGGTATTTGCAATTTTGCACTTGGGCTTTGAATGTGGGCTTTTGGGCCTTTTTAGGCTTTAATTCTTTCTTTTTATTATTTCGAGGCCTGCACACAATAAATTACAAAATATTAATAAATGTGCAGAATTATATGAATAAATATGAAAATGTGATGGTAAATGTTATGATAAAAATGCACTTTTCACTACCAATCACACCCCACACTTATTTTTTGCTCGTCCTCGAGTAAAAATCAAAGAGAAAAAGAAAAATTAATCTAACTTAACTCACTTTCGTAGGAATCACGGTTGCACTTAGCATGTGCAACAAGCCGTTAAACCTCTAGGTTACCCTAGAGGACGAGTGTTGTCTCGTGAGGGTTTTCAGCAGATTACACCCACAAAATCCATAAAAAGGAAACTATTTGAAATACTTTTGAAAGACTAAGTAGTCTATAAGTTTTTAGGATCCTCATTTTTATTCATTCTTAAACTTAGTCTTTATAAAGTAAATTGTTATCCTTTTTAGGCAAGGGTCAAAATTGAATGTTTGTATAGTCTTTTTCGTTACCAAAAATCATATGCATCCTTATGGATTTTTACTAGGAATTCCTTAACTTGGACTCTCATGCCTCTTTATTATTATTATTTTTTTATAACTCATCTAATTTTCTTTCGTGTAAGTATCAAGGCTTCTTGAGGCCCTCATACCTAACTAATTGACTATTAGATGTGTTAATATAATATTTTTTTCTTTTTTTTAATGTATAACTCATCTAATTTTCTTTCGTGTAAGCATGAAGGCTTCTTGAGGCTCTCATACCTAACTAATTGACTATTAGATGTGTTAGTACATATATAAGTAATTTTTCCTTAATCTCCTTAGGCTTTCTAATCCACCCATGTAACGAACTTAAAGTCGATGACTCCCAAACCGGTTGGCTTTAGGGCACCAGGTGAGAAAACACCCCGCGGACTCAAATTCGAGTGAACTAGGCCCCAAAACTAAGGACTTTATTTATTTACTCACCTTTAGGCATGAATACTTATGCTTCTTGAGGCACATGTATCCAGCTTAATTAGTGATTTTCTTTTTTTTCTATATATGAGGCACAAAGGTCTTCGTCTTAGAATCCTAGATATGCATTAGGTATGCAAATTTCCTTAAGGTAAAAATCAAGACTAATTAATTATTCATTTCTCCTCCTATACCTAAAATTTAAACAATTATTTATTTTGACCAAGTTTTTAGAAATCCTAATCATGATTTTCCTAATTCTTAAGACTAACTTAGATTTCTTTCAAAAGATAAGTCAAAATATTGTCCTTTTTATTTATTTATTTTTTGTTAGTTTCTACCTATGTTAGTATGTTAGTAAAGCCTACCCCCACACTTATCTCATGCATTGTCCTCAATGTATGAATGAATGCATATATGCATGAAAAAGAACAAGGAAGGCAGAAGTTACCTTAAGGTGGTGGTTCCGGTGGTGGTCTAATTGGTCCACGAAATACGGCCCAATTTACTTTTTGTGGAATTCAAGGGAACCCACCAAAAATTACTCTAATATAACCCACTAAAAAGATGTGTCCATTAAGAATTTTTATTAATATTTGACCCCATCTAATTTCCAAATTCCATAATTGATTTCGGAGTCAATTTGTCAACCGTCTTGTCCCAGAATGGAGTGTGAAAAGATGGAATGATTGACTTGAACGTCATAGGTACAGGAACGAATACCGACTCAGGAAAGAAACTTAAATCAAGTAAGGGTTCAGGAGTCGGGCTAAGTTCAGGAAGTGGGTCCAAATCAATAAGTTGAAGCTCAAGTCTACAATAATCTTCCCACAATGGAATGTGACTCAATATTGGTGATTCAAGTTCAGGAATGATAGGTGTGGGAATCAAGACTGACTCTAAAAGATTACCTAAGTCGGGTAACAAAACAGGAGTCAATAATGATTCGGGAATTTGAACTTGATCACAGATTTGAGAATCTAGGTCACATATCTCATTGGGTTCAATTTCATAAAAATGAGAACTTGCCAATTTATCCATGGGACTTTCAAAATTGCAAAATTGGTCAAGTTCAATATGATCATCAAAAATGGGTGATTCAATTTCATGATGAATTGGAACAGGATCCAATGTTGACTCGGGAAAAGTGAAATCAGGTGGAGACACCGGAGTCATTATTGAATCAGGAAGCAAAATTGAATCATCAAGTTGGGGTTCATGATCATATTCATGCTCAAGATCTATTTCAGGAAAGGAAAAACTTGCCAAGTTATCAAAATTTGAAGTTTCGGCAAGTTCACATGATGGCACTGAATTAGAATCTTGTTGTCCAAAGCAACTTGGTTCGTTGGCTCTAAGAGAGTGGTCAGCGATATCAGAAATGGCCAAACGGTGAGAACGTAAAGATTGAACCATCATATCTATATCATGATCACGGGCTAATCTAGCCTGAGTCATGGCTGCAAGCATCCTTTCATAGTTGATAGGTGCATCATGTTGTGATTGGACTTGAAAGGATGAAATGTAATCGTGATGAAGTTGTGAGTCGGTAGACTCACGCATAATCATGTCTGCGATTGATGGTATTTTTGCTTGGACTCATGCATACTCATCATTTCCTGGATAGATGGTAGTCTATTCTGACTGGGTGGATCTGAGTATGAATCTTGGGAATATTGTGGATAAGGTGGAGACGGAGGACAAGTCGGTTGAAAATTGGACAAGGGGAATCGAAACCCCATGAACTCTGTGAAGAGTTGAAATTGTTATAGAAATTATGGTCATAAGATGGGGGCCATGGGTTATATTCATTCGGATATGACCATTCCGGCACACTAGGTTGATCAAAGTTGTGATATGCCGGGTTGGTAATATCCGAAAAATAGTTAGGTGTGTAATATGGATTAAAATTGAAAAAATTATTATTATATGCAATATCACACCAACACAACAAAGAAAAAGAAAACAAATAAATAAAAAACAAAAAAGAAAAAATTTAACCTAAGTTAGGGTAGACCTATAACCTAGACGACTCCTAATTGGTTAGACTGTCCACGGGAGGTAGGGTGCAGACTTTGACCA
This sequence comes from Agave tequilana, assembly GCA_038442645.1. Lineage (NCBI taxonomy): Eukaryota > Viridiplantae > Streptophyta > Magnoliopsida > Asparagales > Asparagaceae > Agave > Agave tequilana. Next base: position 6,807 of record JAVJIF010014581.1, on the reverse strand, counting down.
CAAGTTAATCAGCCAGGTCAGGGCAAGAGTGGTGGGAGGTTTTCCGTCAAAGACGTTCCTTAATTAAATAACCACCATCTTCGGGCTTTCGGCCCTCAATCCCCTTCCTAAACACTGATTTGGCAGGAGTCAATTTCCAACACCGTTCCCCCTTAGAATAATCTTCTAATTGAGTCCGAGATGTCCCTAGGACTAACGTCTACTAATTTTAAGTTAGGCTTGGGTTAGTGAGTGCTTGGGATATGATTTTTGGGCTAAGGAAGGGTGATGAAATCCCCACCTTATCTTGTTAATGGGTTATGCCCTTAAAATAAATTTGTGCAAGTGTACAAAATATGTAAATAAGATTCACTCAAAGCATCACCAAGAGATGAGTCCTATTCTACATGCAATGCAAACTTACCTTGCTCCAGCATTCTTCAACAGTAAAAATAAAGGAATTGAAAAGACACGTGCCTAATATGCAAACGTCTAATCAATTTTTATCTTTAACAACAAGTATTTTACTATTGATTAATTAGCAGTAAGCAGGGTTATCACAGAACAAAGTTTAACAGAGCAGTAGACAGATATTGCAATTTGCAGAAACTTACAAAAAGATGGATCAGTAGGGAACTACTCAGGCCGCGGTTTCGCGGCAATTGCCGCGTTTCCGCGGCTCTGAAGTAGGCTCTTGTGCTCTGCCTTCGAGGGCAGAGGCACAGAGTTGCTATATGTCCACTTCTGCTGTCAGTTTCCTTGTTCTCCAAACCTGCAAACAGAAAGAATAAAAGAATTAGTTAATAATTTTTTTTAGAGATAAACTTACCGTCCCTCCCCGGCAACGGCGCCAAATTTTGATTGAACTTTTTCCTGCACACAAAATATAAAATATTAGATTTGAGAATTAAAGGTGTGCAAGTGCTCAATTTGAATCCGCGGTAGCAATGGCTATGTGGGTCGTGATCCTCAGGGAGGGACTAGCGATGGAAGCGTTTGTAAGATTCTCTAAAATTTTTATTTATTTTATTAGTTATGATGGTATTTACAAGGAAGTGCGGTGAAAAGAATTTGAGAGAGATAGAGATAGAAATCTAAACTAAGAAAGAAAGAAAGAAAGAAAGAAACACATACCTCTTCAGTCTGCTTACCTTTTGAACCGTTGCGATGATTTATCTTTTCTTAGAAGGCGTACAAGCATGGCGTATAGGATCGTCCGCCTTCTTAATCTACACTATGAAATAAAAGACAACTATGAAGACCTGTTCATCGCCATAGGCCATCAAGGGCTCTTCTTCGGCTAGGTAGTCTCGAAGCAGTTGGTTCTCATGGTGGGCAAGACATTAGAGAGAAAATAGAAGAAAGCAAATACTGAGATACACAAGATTAAACAAGAACAAAAAAAATAAAAATAATAAAAGAACAAAAACAAACCTCGATTCGATTATTAAACAATGGTGGAAAAATAAAACTTACATCGACTGTCACCATCAGTACAAGTAGATCCCTTCCTCCATGAGAACATCATCTCCTCTCAGTTTTTACAAAAAGGAAAAAAAAAAAATTACAATGGAGGAAAGAAAATCTAAACTATAAGAAGAAAACCTAAACCCTAGATTTGGCCCTCTGGCTCTGCCTCTGGACGCTCTTTTTCGTTGCACTGCAGGGTTATTTATAGGTGCAGAAGGAGGTAGAGTCCCGGATAAGCTCGTACACGTAAACAGTTCCCTGGTCTCATCCAAATTGCCGCGGAAACGCGGCTTGGGCCGCGTTTCTGCGGCTCAATGTTATCTGTTGGCCACGCGCTTTGGCGCGTGGCTTCTTCTGGTCCGTCCACCTAGTCGTTTTCTTCTGGAAGTTGTATCCTGGCTCTTGATCTTAGGATTTCGAGAAACTCTTGATCTTGGGATTTCGAGATAACTTAGAAATCAAGTTACCTAGATCTCAAATATCCAAATCTTTTATCCACGAATTTCCTTATCTTTGCACTCTCTTCTTTGGCTTTTACCTCATCCCGCAAGTGTTTAGGGTTGGATAGAAGTCTATCCTTCCCTCTTCTTTGATATTTGCAACTTTAGCCCTTGTGTATTTGCACTTTTGACATTTGGTATTTGCACTTTTGTACTTGGGCTTTAAATGTGGGCTTTTGGGCTCTTTTTAGGCTTTAATTCTTTCTTTTTATTATTTCGAGGCCTGCACACAATAAATTACAAAATATTAAAAAATGTGCAGAATTATATGAATAAATATGAAAATGTGATGGTAAATGTTATGATAAAAATGCACTTTTCACTACCAATCAGTGGAGCTCGTTTGGACGATCTTTGGATGGCTTGATCCCTTGGGCAGGGTATGTAGGCAGCCACATAGGTGCAACCCCTTGAGTCGACATGTACTTTTTGAGTTCAGCTCAGATTTGAGAAATTTTCACCGAGGTGGAGAATTGTAGGGAGAGAGGAGGAAAAAGCTTGATGAAAGAGTTTTTTTTAACTCATCGGAAGAGATATTGTAGAGATCGGAGTTCAAAAGAGCGAGAACGCAGTCCATATGCAGCCAGAACAGAGGCCGGTCACCGCCCAGTGGACCGGCATACACAGTTTGGTGCACAACAGCAGTTCAGTTAACCGCCCAATCATCCGATGAAAGAACGGTCGACCGAGCGGTCGACGACTGGAATGAGCCTTTCATCTATTGGGGGTCGGTCGACCAGCCGGTCGATCGAAGGAAGGGTCGGTCGACCGAGCGGTCGACCGACAGACGTATCTGCTGATTCTATTGGGATTCAAACTCCGTTTCTGATTCGGAGTCGAATCCAAATGTGGTTTCCTGAAACTCTAGGACTCTCTGGTAAAAAACTAAGGGGTATAGCCTCCTTGAATTGTAACTTGTAATTGATTATTGAATTAATAAGATCTCTCTCTCCCTTGCCCCGAGGACGTAGGCAAATTGCCGAACCTGGTTAAATATTGTGTTTAGCTTTCTCTCTTGTTTAATTATTCTTGTTTTTTGGGTACTTCTTTGGTGTATCTCTCTATTAGTTGGGATTTTCTCATTGGTTGTTGCCTCGACGTGCAACATACCCATCACCGTTTATATGCTAAAAAAGAGCCCAATGCACATCAGATGAGCCGAGCACTCTTTACTTCGTGCACACATTTATCTATCCATCGTTGCTGGAAGAAAAAAGAGAAAAAGAAAAGAAAAGAAAAGCTCAAATTAAATATATCTAGCCAACAATTAGCAACAAAAGAGTCTATTGGCTGTTTATATCATCAGATCAATATATGCAGCATGCAAATCATCTCCAAGATTGCCTTCAATGGGGGGAATGAGTACGTATGTATTTGTTGTTTACATAAAGGCTTTTGCTACTCTTCTCCTGGCCCCTATTGCTCTTTGCTTGAGAGGTAACGTTTTATGCTCTATTTGGTTTCTTGAAGTTTCAGATGCACATTGAAATAGTTTTTCATCATTTTGAGTTTTGTGTTCTTTCAGGAAACAGCTCCACCTCTCCCACCTCTTCTCTGCTTCAAAATATTCGCAGTTTCATTGTTTACATAAGTATTGTTGGTTCTATCACTTCTGTTGGCTGGCTAAGCTTCTATGCATTGCTTCTATCAGTATATCATCCCCATTCAAGCTATATACGCAGTTATGGAAATATGCAAAAAATTTATTGAAATTGTTTTCCCATTATCGGAAGGTTCAACTTGTGCAACATTGCTCTTGACGACACTTCGGCAACTTGCGCATCTGCATCAATGAACACAATTCCTGTGGTTACCTTCATTTCTCGCTGTTCTTCTCAGGTATGACTTCTCTATTTCAGATATGTTTTCTCCTGACAGAAATCACCTGAACATATTTGAATGCTTAATAAGTACCTGACAGGTGGAAATCATCAATAACAAGCGGTTCTCAGGGACTGCAAAGGTCTGCGGAGTAGCACTATGTGTGGCTGGTGTTGTAACGATTGCTTTCTACAAGGGCCGTATAACCAATCACCGAACCACCATCACCTCCTCGGTCATGAAATACAGCCCTGAAGGAAACTCGTGCCGAATCGAGTAAAACATGGGTTTTAGGGTACCTTCATCATGGTCATGGAAATTCACTGTTTGCCTCGTGGATCATTTCCAAGTATGCATCTATCTCCTCAGAATATTGCTTATCAAACTTTCTTAGCTATAAAATATCAAACTGTTTGGGGCCTGTTTAACTTGCAAGTTTTCTAAATTATAGTTAGAGGTTATAATTTGCAGAGCTTTAACTATAGTTTTTAAAGTGTAGTTTCAATGGCCAAACTTTTGTGAATTGCTCCCACGACCAATCGCTGGGGCGGCGCTGTCGGAACAACACAAAATCGACGAGCAACGAGAAGAAAAGGAGAAGAAGATATTCCGAAGTATAGAAAGCCAACACACAGTTTAACATTATTTTATCGATCAAACAGATCGTGTGCACGTCCGGGAGAGAAGGGGAGAAACTTTATTAAAACTTTGGGCGAGTGCAATAAGAAACACTTACACCTCTCGCTAAGAAAGATTATAAAGTTCTTTGATGGCCGCCTAGAACAACAAATCTTTATGGCTAAAACTTCTCATAGGAATCTCTGTTGAACTGAATACATTGAAGGTCACCCCAAGGGGTTATTATAGATCATAGGATCCTGCTAGTCTTATCCAAACTCCATCAATAAAAAATAATCACCGTTCTCAGAAGAAAAAAAAACTCAAATCCAACTCAAAATTGGAAAAACATCCAAAAAAAGAAAACTGTCCGAACAGATATTAGTCGACTGTAAGTTGACTAATCATGTCCATTAGTCGACTATATAGAAGAATAAGTCGACTAATCTAAAAAAATCGAGAACCTTACTTTTTATTTGCAAGACCAGTCGACTATACCAATGTATAAATTGACTAATTCTTATCATAAGTCGATTATACAAAGTATAAGTCGACTTATATTGCGCACAACTCCTTGTGCACTCTCGTTTTTTATCTCTGAAAGTTCGTCTACTTTCACGACATATTCTAGTCAAAATCCTAACAATTTTCCCTTGATTTGAATACGTTCAAGTCCAAGAATAGCCACCATGCTCCTTGTGCTCACATCAATGCACAATTAAACAACTCTTGACTTCATCTCCATCTCACTCCTCTTCTCCATAACCCCCTCATAGGGTTCACAACTTGATTAGATCAAACAAGTTCAGAACCTGACCTAAACTTAATCACCCAACGATCTCCTTGATTTACGCAGAATTTATGAGATTTGCTCCACCATAGGAATAATGATCTGAACTTTCTTGTTGTGCGCTAGCACCGTCTAGTCCCTATCTTCTTCGGGTAAAATTGAATGTGCGAGCTCAAAACCATCATAGTCTTCGATTGTTCCACAACTTCTGATCTTGAAGCCGAGGATAATTGCAATCCATCAACTGTAACATTCGAATTTCACAACATGTAAATATTGTCAACATTTTCGGCCTGAACTTCACATGGGCTTCTTTGGAACTTCTATAAGATCACCTTTAAAACTGAAACTGAACTCTTCTCCATGTAGGACTCCAAGAGAGATGATATTGTACTTTGATTTGGAAACATGATGAATGCCTTGAAGAGCAGTGATGTATCCTCATGAGAACGAAACTTGATAGTTCCTTCGCCTATCACCTTGGTCATAGCATTATTCTCTATGAAGACCTCTCCTCCTTGAACCGAAGTGTATGAGGAGAACACCTTTCTATTAGAACGGATATACTGTGAATATTCAGAGTCAATAATCAATCTATCTTTATTATCGACCAATCTACCTGTAACAGATAGAACATCACACTTTTCGTCATCCCCTCCAGCCAGTTCAGTGATATTAGCATCTGATTGTTTCTTCTTTCGAGTCCAACAATTAGCTCTAATGTGCCCCTTCTTGTGACACCAGTTGCACACTAAATTCTTATATTTTGGGTTACCCATGAAACTTCATTATTACTCTTCTCCTTTGAAAAGTGAGCTGCTTCAAATCATCATGTTGAGACTCACCTGTCAACTGATTATCAATTTTGTCCTCGTTGAGCAAATGCTTCTTAACCTCATTGACCTTGATAGTTAATTGCCTCTATAGATGATAGCTTTCCTAAAGCTCTTATATGAAGAAGATAAAAAACACAGTAATAGAAGTGCTTGATTCTCATCTTCTATCTTTACCTCTATCTTATCTAAATCATTGATAATAGAAGAGAATTCTGTAATATGAGACTTGATAGGTGTACCTTCATGCATTGGAGAAGAAAGAGACATTACTTCAGAATTAACTGATTTGCTAACGACTTCTTCAGATAATGGTCCTGAAGTTGCTTTCATAACGAAGATATTGTTTTCTCTGAAGAAAACTCATCTAATACTTCGTCACCAAGCAAAACAGAATAGTTGTCAAGCCTTCCTCCAACTCCAGCCAAGTTTCTTCTTTCATGTCTTGAAGCTTTTTCCCTTCCCGAGTAGTACTTTCTTCAACCGCTCTAGATCAAGATGGCGTTCATCCTAATCTGCTACCTGCTGAAATTGATGACACCATCAAAATTCTGAATATCGAACTTGATTGCAGACATCTTCACGTTGTCTTTCTTTGATACCAATTATTGTGAACCACACCGACCAATCGCTGGGGCGGCGAAGCGAAAGCAACACAGGATCACCGAGCAACGAGAAGAAAAAGAGAAGAGAAACTGATTGAAGCTGAACCTGCACAGGAAAATAGAAGTTTAGAATTGAGAATAGAGAGTACTAGGTTACTAAGTACTACCGCTATAGCAAGTGGCTATGCGGG
>JAVJIF010014580.1:0-142790 GCA_038442645.1 Agave tequilana | reverse complement strand
TGGATCTGGATCTGAGCATAGCAAACTCAAGGTCGTCAATAAGCGACCTGGTGAGTGGTAAAATAAAAAGGGAAGGTACACATGCATGTAACGTCTAAGCATATTATGAAAGAAAGTATACATGATAAGGAATAACATGCCAAGCAATAAATGAATAGTAACTAAGCCAGTCAGCGATATAGTCAGGGGTACCTCAGGTCATGAGTATAATCAATGTCTATCATAACATGTAGGCAGATCTCAGGTTCAATTTATGATGTCAATAAGAATTCAGTTTTTCATTATTAATTATGTCAGTGAACACCAATTGTCATATGTAATAGACGCATTCCATACTACGTCTATACACATGTCAATCAGAGTCCTAAGTTATTGAAACTAATTGGTTGGAGACATTGTCTGTGTTTTAGGTGGGTCCCAGGCATACCCGGGACCACGGCCCAGATTCCTTACCCTGAACCAGGCTCTACCGTAAGGTAGTAAGGAATGTGTATAACATGTCAGGTACATGTATAACATGCATAACAGGAGCAAGAACAGACGGGTTGCCAGTCACCCCAAGGGAACCGTACAGTGGAACCCTCTTTCGGCTGCGCAACCTAAATCCTAGGTCCACCCAAATTACAGACGTTATCTCCTCCATCAATTTTTCACTCCTAGTGTAAGTTGTTTAATATCATATCATTAGTTATCAAGATTATTAATGTACATGTTACTAAAATTTACTGGGATAACTCGGTAACGACAACGGTAACAACATTTAAAGTAAAATCGTGATACATGTATAATAGGATCTATATATGTCGGTGAACATGATAAGCAGGACGAGGTTGTTACCGCATAACAATATTTTTTCCAGTAGTTAGATGGACATGATGATTATCAGATAAATGTCACAAATGTCATCCCGGTGAGTCTTAGTGGCAAAGTTCTAACTGATGTCATGTAGTAATTATATAGGTTTATTACTAAGAACAAGTGAACTTTATGCATACAGGAATACATAAATATACTACAGATGATACATGGAGGTAATTCATTAAACTATAAATTTCTAAATACTAGAAAACTAGCTTGATCATTTAAATCGCCTTTATAGCATAATTAAATAACTGGATAAAATTATTTATTACAAAAATGATCTTGTTTAACTGAAGTAGGAAAAAGCACTCATCTGAGCTAGATCACACTCCAAAGCACTGAAATCTTAGGATCCCAATAAATCTACATAAATTATTTCAATAGAAATTATTAGGATCTTTTATTTTATTTTATTTTATATTGATTAATTATCTTAAGGTTGGGAATATGATCTTCTAGATTACATGAAATTAATAGGTTTAATTTGACCATTTTTAATTTTCTTTTGTTGGATTTTTAAAGACTTTATGACATTAAATTTCTTAACGGGTTTGAATTTTCTATTAATGAAAACTAACTTTAAAGTGGGTAATCTGATTTAATTTATGTTGCTATTCTTTTGAAAATTTTATCATAGAAAGTAGAAGTATTGTAGATTGTTATTTATAGTTTTCTTTATTTTTTTGATATTTTTAATGATTATTTTAATTGTTTTACTGCAGGTTAACAAATCTAGATTTTTCAGTTGGGTCGGGTTCTGTCATGCGGGTATGGATCCAGAAGAGGCAGCCCATACAGAGCTGGGTTGAAAGTAGCTTGTGGGCCTCTGCCAAATTTTTTTCTCTTTTGGGGACTGCTGATTGATCTATAACCTGCACACAAAATACAGAATTTCAGATCTAAGAATAGGATGTGCAAGGTGCTCAATTCTACCGCAATAGCAAGTGGCTATGTGGGTCATGATCCACAATGAGGGACTAGCGATAGAAGCTTTTTAGTAAGTTTTCTTTTATGTTACAAAGTTTGGTTAAAGTTCTTCTTTAGTTCATTAAAAGAAAAAAGAGAAAATTAGGTTAAAGTTAAGTGAGAAAGAAAGTGGTAGAATGAGAAGGTGGAGAAAAATGGAAAATGATTATTTACAAAGAAATTGAAAATGGAAAGAAGTGGGTGTTGTTGGTGTTCTAAACTAAAGAATAAAAGAAAAGAAAAGAAACTAAAAATTACTTACTTCTTTTGGCCAAATACCTACCTTGAATCTTTTGCAATGATGTTACCTTGAAGCGAGGCGATCAACGTATAGCATATAAGAGTTGATTACCGTTTCCTCCATATTATATCATCAAGACGTTGCAAGTATGAAGTGATGCAGAATGAAACTCAAAATCCATCGTCATGGGCTATCGGTGGCACTCGCAAAGGCAAGGCTCTTTCGATGCTTTTAGACTCACTTGGATAACAATTGTACCAAAAGAAGAAAAGTAGAGAAGAAGAAGAATACAAAAACAAAGTACATACAAAAAGGAAACTACAGTTTCGATTTTATAACAATAAGAGAAAAGAAGAAAATCTTACACCAATGTCACTCTCAGCACAAGCTTCGTTCTCGTTCTCCTATGAAACTCTGATCTCCTCTGATTTACATAAATTAAAATTAAAAATACATGAAAAGAAAAACAAAAACCTGCACTACAAAGAATGAAAAACTGGACTAAATCCTATCTCTGCATGATCGTCCCCATTTACAGTGAAAATCCTGCCTTTTATAGGCAAAAACCCAGAGGGGGGAGGTGTGAGAAGATAAGGGGAGCAAACGCTCCCCTTATCTCGACTAAAGAGCCGCGGATCCGCGGCCTGGCTGTGGCCAGGTGGCCACAACCGGGGGGTACAGCTCCAGGTTTTGAGATTCAGCTTTATCTGGTTCTTGATTTCTCGTTGCAGCTTCTGATTTTGACGAAACGATCTTTGATTTGTTGGCTTCAACCGCTTGATTTGGGAGGATTCATTTCAACCGGTTTTCAATCTCTCTGATATACCAAAATTTGTCCTGATTCCCTGATTTTGAATTTATTCTGAATTAAATCAGAATTTGGTGGGCTTTTGGGTTCGTTTCTCTTCACTCTCCTTTAGCAATGGGCCTATAAATAAATTAAACAATAATTAGGAACAAGCAGAGTTTTTTTAATAATAAGTATGAGAATATGATAATAAATGTGCAATCTTAGCGACCGATCAACTGCTGCACAGGGGGCTGGTCCCCTGTGCAGGCCAGCCCGGGCCAACCAGGCCCGGCGTGACCTGGCCGGTTCAGGCCCTGCACAGACCCAAGCGGGTCTGTGCAGTGCTAAGCTACTCTTGGCCTTGGCCGATAGCAACGACTATTTTTTTTATTTATAGATCAAATTGTAGAAATTTTGAAAAGTGTATAAATTTTTTTCTTACGCATTAGTACCCTCTCACGTGTATTTTAGTTGAATGTTTAATTAGTTTTGATGTATGAAAATTTCATGGATGGCCCTAATATTGACATGGTATTGAATAAACTATTTGTATTATATTAATTATTTACTTACTTGGATTTGATTTATTCAAATCAAGGGTTTGTGGAGTATTAAAGCAATGATCATAGAAAAATTTTATTAGATAAGTTTCTAGGAACCAATAATTATATTGCAGTGAGTTTTAACATATAGATAAGTTGAGTAGCAGATTGCTAAAATAAATAAATTATTTTTGTGGTTCTAATTTAATTTAATTTTTTAAAAAACTGAAATTAAATTCACAATTTAGATCTACTTATTTGAGTTGTTCGTCCTTGTTTGCTCCTCAATGCTTATATCTCGAAATTCCTTTTTGTTCACGATCCGCTTGAGGAGAAAGGAAAGATGGAAGTGGGGAGAGTTTGGATTAGGGTTTTCTCTTGAGGTGGAAGAGAAAGAAAGAGTTTGGGTCTTTATATAGGCTATTAGATATTTTAGAAACCTGAATTCCAGTTAGATTTAGATTGCTTACTTTAGTAGTTCAGATAAGAATTGAAGAAACTAAAAATCTCAAGGAGATTCGGTTTAAATTTGGAAATTATAAATGACTAGCTTATTTGGTTCAAATTTAATTTCGAGTGCTTTTAAATTACATACCAATATGGCATAAACTCTCTCCTCTCCTTTATTAGGGACTAGAGTTCAATCCCAGCGTCAACTTATAAGTTACTATTTTTTATATTATTATTATTATTTTTGATAAAACTCAAATAGTGTATTACACTAGCTTGCACCTGTCTACGGTCTATATTTCAAAAAAAAATATTCAAAAATAATAATCCGATGATATTAAAGTTCACACTCTAAAAAATGATTAAATTTATAGAAATTTCCAAAAACATTAAATTGCTGCAACGTATGAAGGAGATAGCTGAGAGGGATGATGCTCCTGAAGTTAGTGGGTTGTTGGCTGAGGCGAAGAAGCTGCAGAGATGGAAGAAGGCTGTCTCAAAAAAGATGAGTGCTTTTTCCTCTTTTATCCACTGAATTGATTTTCCTATACAAGGTTTGAAAAAAATCCACAAAGCTTTGAAAATTTGAAATTTCTTTTAGAGGAGACAATAATTTGAGGTTATCGTTGCAATGATACTATTGTACATGTGAGGGGGAGTTCTTTATCAGATTTTAATGGTTACAATCACTTTAGTTGTATGTTGTGAAATAATTAACTTGAGTCAGTAATAAATTAGAATTCTAATCAAATGAGTTGTATTTACCCTCTTGAAAAATAGGATTATTGTCGTGTCGGTTCCTGATATCTTTCTAAAATTCATATTAACACCCGAAATTTTCATATTTTCATATCGTCACCTCAAATCTTATAAGTTTGGACAAAATACCCTCTCCATTAGTTGATGTCTATTTTGTAACAGTATAGAGTTAAAAATATATTTTTACCCCTCAGCAGCAGTAGGAGGATACACCAGCAGCTGCAAGCAGGCTTGCCCCGCCAAAGATCTCTTCTGGACGCAGTTGCAAACAATGTTTTAAATATCGGTTATCGGTGATATATCGGTCGGCAAAATTATATAACGAACACCGGACATCGGATACCGAGTGATATATCACGATATGGTACTAAATATCGGATGTCGTTTCGAACGTCTTACCAGATAAAGAATATACAAGTGATCACCTACATATATAATATAAAATTATTTAAAGTAAGTCTAGGGTCATAAACTCATAGGGGATACTTACCTTTTATACAAACTCCTCAAATGCGTATATGGAAGCTTCTCAAATGTGTCACGTAGAGATATATCTGATATATTCAACTCAGATATTAACCGATATATATGATATATTCATATCAGGTATCGGCCGATTGAAGTATCTCCAGGCTCGGGCACCGTCGATCAGGCTACCAACGTACGCAAGTTGTGGATTGGGGTTGTCGACATACAACTGGTCGTACTAAAATTGTCGCGCGAACCGACTACGCATGTAGGGTTCCAGATTGCAGACGTCCCTGCAATGATATAATAAATGGGATAGCCTAATGCTGCCAACCATTTGAATATACCATGTCCAAGTGAAGAGTGGACATCTCCATCATCTCGGAATTCTTCGCCGTATTCGGTGCCTGGGAGGTGAGAGAAGCAACGGGAACAACTGTAAGCGCCATGGCGACCAAACAGCCTCTGAATCCCCGCTACAAAGTTTCTCTCCCAGTGCGAGTTCTCAAAACGACGAAAGTGTGCGAAGCGGATGCCTTCTGGTGGTTCTTCTCCCGACTGGATGAGGACTGGGCAGTGTAACGCGAACCACGCCATCAAGTAAGTGTATGGCTGATCCACTCTGGGACAAGGCCCATCACAAGGAAGGACGAGCTCTTTTCCTGCCTTTTTTATTGTGGTCTCCTTGAAAAATGCCTCCGTCAGTGTCCGAAGTCTGTGCTGGATACAACAAACCATTGCTGGGAGTAATCCAAGTGCTCGTCCGTGAACTAACTAGATGGTCGGGAATAGTGCCATGGGCGAAATCCCATCATGAGAAGAAAAGGGGATCACGACCTTCTTTAACCACGCTGATAAAAAGTCAGCCAACAACGCTTTTCTGGACATAGACCAACTAGCCTAGCAATGAAAACTTTTGAACTTGTCGCCCTTCTCGTAGATCTCATCACCCTCCTCCAAGACAATGTCGCCATGCCCGATTGACACCATCATCCTAGTAATTTGTTCATCACCACTGGGACCTGAATGCCTTTGAGAACACTATCCAGAGTAGGAAATAGATAGTCAGTCCAGCTCTTCAAACTATTAACACTCCCGTGGCAATGGTAGATATTGAAACAGATGTAAAAGTGGCACATCAGCTTGCGCTATGTCTCAAATAAGGCAAGATCTTCCTTGTCCAACCACTCCAGCTCTTCTGCGCATGGGAAGTACTCCTCATATGGTAGAGAACCCATTAGGAGATTTGACACTTCTCACATCTCATGCAGCACCAGTCCTAGCTCACCGATTGGAGTAAAGAAAGTCACTGAAGCCGAACAATAGAGTTCAAGGATGGCATAGAAGGTGGGCACGCTCACTTCTGTCTCAAAATAGGTGGCTTTGACCACTTCATGAAGCCCTAGCTACTTCAAGTCTTCGCCAAAATACTCCAAGACATACATGGTCAGATTGCTCTGCCATTGTTTCTTGGTGCAATGCACCCAGCCTGGCATCCTAAGGTCTATAACAGGGTAATTGCCATCCACTTAGACAAATTAGTTCAAGAATGTTTGCACCATCACAGGATTTTCCCCCACCAGTATATACCATCCAACGTTGCTCGGGTGCAAGCCAAGTACACTCCGAGGAGGTCCATACCTGCTATAGTCATTAACGTTAGAATCCCCACGTGTACTGAATCCATAGACTGAGTCACGGACCAATTCATCTTCCGCGCTATGGTTACCGACTGGAAGAAGGAAAAGGGATAGTGGCGCTAGATCACGGGGAGATAATATTTATTCTCTTAAAGGGCGTAAATCCAGTGCCTTTCTTCAGCGAACAGTTATTGGTCAGTATCGGTCGCATCATCACCAAACATGAAAGCTGATTTTCTAAATATGGCACGATTATCACCCTCGAGCACAGCTTTGGAGATAATGTTTTGGAGAGTCCGTTAATCTTCGGCCAAAATCAGTTCATTCAGCTCTGGCACGCTTCCCTCGCTAAATAGCGACGCCTGCCCTTGAAACTAAAAGTGAGTACTCCCCTCTATTCCTCTCACGGATCCGAAGAGACTGTTTGATGGTCCTGGAGCATAGTATACTGCAAAACAGGAAAAAATAAGTGTGTTAGCATCCAAAAAAACGTGCAAAAACTCTCAACTTAAGTCTTAGCTGCGCCTAATAGGCTACTAAGATTTAGCTTCGCTCAGAGAAGCTAAGGCCTAGTCTCGCCTAGTTAACTATAGCCTAATTTAGCATAGGCTGCTAGAGCCTTACTTGACTGAGAAAAGCTAAGGCATAGCTTCGCCAAACAGGCTCAAGCTAGCCTCGCCTAAGAAGCTAAGGTTTAGCTTCGCCTGAGAGCAAATAAGACAGACTCAAAGTCTTAGCTTCACCGTAAGGCTAACTTCACTCCAAAGATTCGTCTTCAAGCTCGGTCAATAGATAGAACTCAAAAGCCTCGAGGGCTAGCTTCACCTAGAAGATTGAAAAGAAACTCTTGAGTTTCTAAAATACGTTAAGCGAAATAAAAAAGGAATTAATTCACTGAGATCATCGGAGCAAAATTGGAGGGAGACAAACTCCTTAAGATCACCGGACCAAGCTAGATCTAGCTAGAATTGGCTTAAGAAGAGATTTGAAAAATCCCTGAAAGGGTAAAACCCTACTGATGATAGGTCTTCCAACGACCAAAGAAGGCAGTGTTGTTACCTTAGAGGTTACAACCTCCTTTTCTGAGCATTGCTTGGGTGTCATAATCTCGTTCAAAGAGATGAGGGAAGGGTGAAAACCCTAATTCTGTGTTTGAATACAAGGAAGAGGGAAAGCTCTAGGTGAAAAGCTTGAAGATGAAAGAGAAAGTAATTTCTCTAAGGACTGTAAAAGTCCAGTTTATAAGCCTCACGGCCTAGCTTCACGTTTGAGGTGGGTGTCGCTTCAATTCTGAAGTGATAGGAAAAGCTAAGCACTAAAGTGCTAACAACGAGGTTAGCAATTTGTCCTCGCGTTGCAAGCGAAGTCAGCACAAATCGGTTCCAACAGTGAAGTTAAATAACTTTGCTATTACATAGAAATGTGGCAAAGCTCCCAAGACAGTCTTGCCACTCAGGTGAGGCTAACCCACATTTCATGGCTTTTTTCCCCAAATATCAAATTTGCATTGTTGGTGCTATACTTGCTTCAAATAGGTTTGAACACCTGAAGCAAGTCAAAGTATTTCAAAATTCAAACTAGTCTGTTATGGATTTGCGAAACTTTGAAGGAGATTTTGTTAACACTTCTAAAAGACAAAACTCAGATAGCTCTCAGATTGTTCTAAACAATGTCTAAGCCATCGACACTTTCAAAAAATAGGTCGCAGATAGTTGAACAGACAGTCGCCATACAGCCAAAATGGCTAACTCAAAGCCTAGCTTCGCTTGGAGCTTCAATCCTGCAGTGGGCTAGCTTCGCATGGAAGTTTAAGTTAGCTCTGCATAGAGCTTTAAGCTAGCTTTGGATGGAGCTTTAACCTCGCGGTGGGTTTAGCTATGCTTTGAGCAAGCTCCACATGGAGTTTTAGCTTTATGGCAAGGCTAGCTCCGAACGAAACTTTTGGTCATATTAACCATTTTAAATCTCCGAATGGGATTAGTGGGATAAACTGCCCACTACATTAGTGGGATTGATACCCACTTTAATGGCCAGTTACACCTCATTATCTCCCCATTAAAGGGAGATAATTAAGAGGAACATGGCCCTCTTAGTTAGCCAAAAATGGTTGTTGCAGGCTCGTATGTGAGGCTGCATAGTTTTGCCTGAAGATCTTTAGACTCGTGCAGAGCCTATGTTAGCCTCACGTGCGAAGCTATCAAGGTTGTTTTCAGCCTTTGCTAATTTTTTGGGGCGGTTACACCCCTGTAAGGCCTATAAAAAGCCCATTCTGAGGCTAAGAACAGGGCGAAACATTTTGGCAAAAATAAGAGAATTTTCTCTAAAAGCTTTCAAAAAACTCAGAGATTCATTTCTCTAATCCTCTATAGAGGGTGTTAATACCCAAAATCTTCTTTTCAAAAACAGTTTTTGGAACCAGGCAAGAAGGAACTTCTAATAGAAGACTCGAAGATTGATCGTTCGTGTGGTCAAAGGGACAAAATGGTCGTGCGCTGACCAGATTTCTACCGTCACGCTTCCCCAGAAACTCTAAAAGAGATCTGTTGTAATTTTCTTTTCTAATTACTTGTAATTTCTCTTCAAAATTTTGTAAGTTTTCCCCTTTGAATCTTTAATTGAAAACAGCGGGTTGAACTTAAGTTGGGCCTTCTTGAACCCGTTTAGGATTCAAGTCCAATAGCAGTAGCAGTTGTTAACGATCAGAGGAAGAGGAAAGCGTGAGACTGGTAGTGTTGATTATTGCAGCGATGATTGCAGCGGTGTCAATGATAACAACAATGATTATAGCGCTCGATGATTGCAAAGATCGGGGTGTCGAATGATTACAGCGGCACTCTAAGGATGATCTGACGAGGAGGAGCATGGCAGCGGTCGGATCTGAGAGCTGCGAGGCCCAAGAAGTAGATGAAGTCAGTGGTTTATCGAGGAGGAAAGTCGTGCGCTGGAGAGTGTAGGATCACCTAGAGGGGGGTGAATAGGTGATGGCTAATCTAATGGTCACTAAATGCCAAATAATGCGGAATTAACAACTATTATGACCTAAACAAACTATTTAAACTAAAACACCACGTACAACACAAGAGTGTAGCCGAATTCCCCGTGAAGGGCTCTGGACTAACTCCTCTAGATTCTCCTAGATAAGGGTTGAGGTGCCGCGTTGGCTCTCTTGGTTGAATACAAGTGTTAGCAAACAATCCCAAGCATATAACAATTAAGCACACAAAGGATATCAAGCATATAAAGATAAACAGAATAATAGTATGCAAGATATAAACAAGGAGACAAAGAGAGAGAGAGAGAGTGAGCAATCGCAAACACAAGGAATTTGTTTCGAGGTTCGAGCACACTTGCTCTACATCCCCGCCTTCGACACACGAAGGATTTCAACTATAATCGATCCCACCGGATCACTCGGTGCCGCAACACCTACAAGCTCTCGGACTCCCTAGCCCGTACACACCGCAAGCCCACCGGATCGCCGAGGCCGCACCTCAAATAAAGAGTTCACACACGAACTCGAAACAACCGCGAACGCACTCGTCCGCCTCCTCAAAGAACAAAGATGAACTTTGGTGATCACAACTCTTGATCACCTAAAATCCTCTCACAACAAATCCCTATAGGTAGATATAGCAATGGATAGCTCAAGTGTTGTGTGAGAAAACAAGGAAAGAGATGGTGGAGGAAAACTCAAGAAAATCTCTTTTAACACTCTTGATAAAAACTCCCCTTTTGATTGGAAGTATTAGCTCTCAATTTAGTGGAGAAAACTCTTTTAAAGAAGTGGGAAAAACTGGCTCAAAGTCCACTAGAAATCTTATTGAAAAACAATGCCCAAACCCCCAAATTTATAGGGATAGAAAAACTAGCCGTTGGGGTCTGACAGAACTGTCGGTCGACCGCCCGGTCGACCAGCCAACGGTCATATTTCAGACCGTTGAGCTATCGATCGACCGGACCGGTCGACCGAACCTCTGGAACAGAGAGCAGACTCTCTGCCGGTCGACCGTCCCGGTCGACCGAGGCTTTCCAGAGAGCAAGGCTCTCTGGACGGTCGATCGTCCTGGTCGACCGGCCCTCCAGCCAGACTCGTGCACGTCTGTGCACGTCACGCGGTCGACCGGCCCGGTCGACCGGCTGAAGCCAGGTCAGGGATTAAAAACTTGGTCTTTTTGGCTCAAATAAAATCCCATAAAATCATGAAAAATCTACAAAAATAGTTTTAACACTTTACTTTGATAAACAAACATGCTTGCACAGAATCAAGACATGTTAAAAATTGGCTTAAAAATGAAAATTGTATTTTTAAACTTGATTTTTCAAAACTTATTTTTTCAAAACTTCACCAGATACAAAAACAAGATATTTAAACTCATTTGAAGTATAGTGTGTATGGATATGATCCACTACACAAACATGGTGAAATATCTATGTTTTTGACATTAAGCACTAAACATGATTTGGTTAAACTTGAATACCAAAAATCAAACATGTATTTTCTAAAATAGAAAATCTTTTGTAAAAACAAAACTATCAAGAGTGTGTGTGTATATGTACTTGAGCAATCCACCAACTATTCTATCCTTTACATTTTATCTAAAAATAAAATCTTCTAAAAACAAACCTAGACACAAGCTTCATCTTCTTGAAGTCTTCACTTGAAGCCTTCTCATCTTCTTGACTTGGTCAAACACGATCCAAAAGCTCTTTGGATCAAATCATGCTAGCTCCAAAACTTGACTTCAAATCCTTTGTTGAAGCTGTGCACCTACTAAGATCTTGATCATAAATCTATCACTAATTAAACACAAGATCATTAGTACTATAACTACATGAGTTGATCATCATCAAAACTAGAGTGATGGGCCTTCGGGCCAACAATCTCCCCCTTTTTGATGATGACAAAACTCATGAAGTTATATATGCATGGATTAAAATAAAGCTTCAAAAAATCTCCCCCTTAACTCATGCATCACAATTAAATAATAAATATGCAATGTATGCTCATAAACAAGTATGCAAATCTAGGAGATAAACATGCCAATCAAGCATAAAATAAATCAAATTCTTTTTCTCCTATTTGCAAAACAAAACATATATGCATAAACACAAATACTTTTTCTTGCAAAACAAAACATATATGCATAAACACAAATACTACTCCCCCTTAAGTAAGGAAAACATGCATATATCTCAAATACTTCTCCCCCTTTTTGTCAATCATCAACAAAGGGGTTAAAGTAAAAACAAAATCACCAAAATTTTCTCCCCCTTTTTGTCCGAAACAAGGAACTAATGAAGGGGTAAACATAAATCAACCAATAAAGGATTATATGCGATATATATTCATGAAGAGAAAGACGCTAAGTTAGCTTCCCTACACATATGCATTACATGAAGAAGGGATGATAAGCCCCAATTCACATAACACATATTATGTAATGCATAAGAGGAGATGTGAAGCTCCCCCTACACACGTGTACCACATAAAGAAGAGTTGTCAAGCTCCTCAATATACAATACACTCAACATGAATTTATATGTAGAAGAGATGTTAAGCTCTCCTTGCATATAGGCAATACAACTCAAAATTTTGAATTTTTCTTATAAAAAAATTTTTGAATTTTCTCAATAAAACAAATCTTGAGAATCCTTCTTAAAATTTTATTTTCTTATCATAAACAACTTTGTGCTTTAAACATGTAAAACAATTTTAACTCAAGCACAAATAACTCATATATATGTATGAAAAATAGTATACCAATTGAAATTGATACATACATATATAAGAAAACAAAATATGAGTATATACAAAAATAGAGTCAAATTGATACCAATTGAAACGATTCAATGATACCAATTGAAACGATAATAGGATCATGTGTATATCTCATAAACATTGAAGAACTAGTTAAATTAATTTTTGAAAAAAAAACTAGTTAAAGATCCTTCAAAAACATGAAACCAAATCATATGTATTTCATGAATCATACCAAATACACAAGAGATGACACTCAAAATCGATTAAGCTCATATAAGTATTCATGAATCAAAGTCATGACAAAATAAATGAAGTATGAGTGTACAAGAATCATGTATATAGCATTTTCATGAAAATAGTCATTAAGGCTCAAAATGATCAAAACAAATTATTCATTTTATTTTATCAAACAAAACATGAAAATTTATTTTCATTAAAAACAATAAACTTCTAGGTATATGTATGATTTATCTAAATCTAACAATATGCATACATATCCCAAACATAAAACGAGTCTATTAATAGTATTTGCATGAAGGCAAAAGACTCAAAAAGGATATACATGTATATTTATTAGATTTGAATAAAAATGCATATATATGAAGTAAAAACACGAAAATTGGCAAAACAAGTGTAAATGAGGAAATCATCAAAACTAGGCTATACATGTGCATATAGTGGGTACAAATGAGCATGAAGTGCAAACATATATGAATCAATTTGTTGCTCACTACTTGTACATGTATAAATTCAAGCTTTAATAAAAACTACATTTAAACTAGTATTTACCACATGAAGCACAAAACCTAAAACATGAACATGCTAAAAATATGATATATGAACAAGCATGTAAATAAAATAAGAGTTTAGAAATAGTTACCAACTAAGGAACTATGTTCAAAAACTCCAAAACATGGTGGTTGTCCCACCCAAACTCCTTGATAGCGGTGCATCAAATATATGTCCATCAAGTCCATGTGCATCACCATCAAGGCGCCATTTCTCTCACGTCTTGTGAGAGCCCTCACCTACATCAAAAACACACGGTGGGAGTTTTGGTACCCATTTTCTTTTGGGTCCTTGAGAGTTAGCTTTGGAAGGTACCCAAACATTTTTCTTATTAGCAAAATTTAAGATATGCAACTTGTCAAAACAAAATTTTGCTAGATGGCCTTTGCGGTCACAATGTGTACACTTGTACACCTTATGATGCTTATGTGTATGATTATGATCGTGACGTGCAACATAAGCATATGTATGATAATGTGCATGAGAATGTGGAGCTTGTTTCTTTGTAAACATAGACTCCAATTTAGTGTGGTTAAATGCACATGTAAGTAGAGCTCAAACAATCAATCTTATTTTTTAAAACATTAATCTCACTATTATCAATGGTGGCATGTAAAGTATGGTGAGATTGTGAAACAATTTTCTTTTTCTTTTGAAAAACATTTTCTTGTTCTTTTTCAATCATATTTCTTTTTAAAATATTATTTTCTTGAAAACGACTTCCTTTTGTTTTTCCACCAAAATAATTTCATTTTTCAAATTAGTGTTTCCTTCACAAAGATTATCCAATTTTGAAAGCAAGGAAACATTCTCATTTTTCAAAAATTCATTGTCTTTTTCAATGCAATCAAAATTCTTTTTCAATTTTTATTTTCTTTTCTTAACATATCATATTTTTCAAGTAGGAGTTGACAAAAAGTGGTAAGCTCATCATATGACATGTTATCTTCATCTACCTCGGATTCGGTAGTTACCTCAAGGGGATTATCCCCTTGGACCATATAGCACAAGTTGGAGGTGTCGCTTTCAACATCCGAATCGCTCCCGGCATAATAAAGATCCTTTTCGTCAAGGGAGGTGATGATGTTCCAAGCTACAAAAGCCGAATCAACATTAGAAATCCTAGACAAATAATCATCATTTAGAGTAGACTTTAGAGCATGAAGGGCTTTTGCATTAGCCTCACTATTCTTGCTATTATTAACATATAAATCATTAGTGGTAGTAAGATAAACATGAATACCTAGGGCTTTGAGGTACAAAGACATCTTAACCTTCCAAATTTGGATGTTAAGAATGTCAAAGGTGGGTGGTGACATGAAGTCCATGGTGTGTGTATAAATATTATGATTAGCCTAAAAAAGATGATCTTTAGCTCTAGGTTGTAAGACCCAAATTCAGAGCATTTGGCTCTGATACCAATTGTAGGATCACCTAGAGGGGGGGTGAATAGGTGATGGCTAATCTAATGGTCACTAAATGCCAAATAATGCGGAATTAACAACTATTATGACCTAAACAAACTATTAAACTAAACACCACGTACAACACAAGAGTGTAGCCGAATTCTCCGTGAAGGGCTCTGGACTAACTCCTCTAGATTCTCCTTGATAAGGGTTGAGGTGCCGCGTTGGCTCTCTTGGTTGAATACAAGTGTTAGCAAATGATTGATACACAATATTGCATATTTTACCACATAATCCCCATGCATATTGCAAATAAATATATGATTTTTACTCATCTTCTCTATATTTTTACAGGTCCACAACTGAAATGAGAGAAAGCCCAATAATCACTTTAATTAGCAATAATTAAAGAGATTAATTCCAAGCCCAAGATAAAGCCCAAATTTGAATCCAGGATCCAGAGAATTCTACGTAACAACTCAAGATTCTAGAAGGCCACGTGGATAACAACCTCGCAACAAACCTGTACCAGAAAATCTGGGCTCAACGGCCCAGATTTTGCCGCCAAATCTGGGATTTTGCCGCCAAATCGCGGCAAAGATAAGGTTGTTGGATCCCGGATTTTGCGCCAACAACCTGGCTCTCGAAGCTTCTCTCTGAGGCCTATAAATACTGCACCTGGACCTGCGAACAGAATGGAGAAGAGAGGAGAAATTAGTAGATGCTTATAATTTTTGTAGGATTTTTCTCTAGGTTTTAGTTCTTTAGACCCTCTTCTTCTCCCTAGAAATTTTGTAAAGAGAGAGTTTGTAAGAGAGAGAAAGCTTGTGTACATCAAGGAGTGAAACTTGTGAAGCAAGGATTCATCCATCTCTTCTCTCTACTCTTGCATTTTCTAGTTTACTTGCTTTCTTTATTTCTTGCAATTTAATTCATGCTTTGCTTTTATTTTGTAATGGCTTGTAGCTAACTTTTCTACATGTACTAGCTAACCACTAACCTTGCTAACTACTAACTCATGGGTGATTGTTATCTTTAATCTTGCAAGTTGGATGGTCTTCTCTTCTCCGATGGGTTAAACCCCCCGTCATCCAAGTGGGAAAGTAATTAGATCAACACGCAAGACAAATCCATGCCGATGAATCAATATGAGGCACACATTCACTATCACGGAGTTTAGTAAGTTTTAGCAAGGTAGTAAGGTTAGCTAGTCATGGTTTTCTTCCATTCAAGTTTTCTAAAGTTTTCTTTTCTTTTTAGTTGTTAGTCCAAATCCAATCTTGATTTTGATTTCTTTTACATTTTCTATCATGAACATATCCATCCATTCTTTCATTTCTTCTTCATTGTTTTATTCTTTATTTTTTTTAAGCATAGAAGAATTCTCGTTTTACATCTTCACTACCTATCGTAAAGCTTCCATCGCGAGCTCTCCCTGAGAATCGACTCGGTATAGCCCTATGCTATAACGGAGATTGGAAAGGGTATATTAATCATATCAAATACATTTGTGGAGTGATCTAAGCACTTGAGGTTGTTTCTAAACCTTATCTCCTTAATTGAATACATATATTTGTGCTCATTTATACTCCATAATACGACACCTTTCCCGTTTAATCAAATTTTTGGCGCCGTTGCCGGGGAGAGCAACGTTTTAGGTTTAAAGTGAAGAACTAAACAAATCTTCTTCTCTGTTGCAGGTTACAGGTTGAAGAAAATAGGAACTTTGCATTGCAGTGACATATAAGTGGACCTGGGCCTCTGCTCTCGAAAGCAGAGACCAGGATCCCTCCAAATTGCCGCAAAATCCTGGCTTTTGCCGCAAATTTGCGGCAATAAGGAGTGCACTACTGATCATTTTTCTGCAGGGTCTCTGATTCTGCAAAATACTTCTGCTGCATTACTTAATTTCCTGTATTATTCACCCTATACCTGCTTAATAAAGTCAACAGTAAAAAATTGGTTGTAATCGTTAAAAGTTGATTAGAAATTTGCATTTCTAGGCACGTGTCTTTTCAATTCATTTACTTTTACTGTTGAAGAGTGCTGGATGCAAGGTACGTAAGCATTGCATGTAGACTAGGAATCATCTCTTGCTTGATTTTCATGCTTTGAGTGAATCCTTGTTATCTATCTTGTACACTTGCACAATTCAATTTTAAGGGCATAACCGATAAATAAGATAAGGTGGGGAGTTCATTACCCTTTCCTTAGCCCGAAAACCACAATCCGAGCACTCACTAATCCAAGCCTAATTTAATAAAAAAAGTAGACGTTGGCCCTAGGGACATCTCGGACTCAATTAGGAGATTATCCTAAGGGGGAAAAGTGTTGGAATTTAATTCTTGCAAAATCAGTGTCTAGGAAAGGGATTGAGTGCCGAAAGCCCGAAGGTTGTTGGTTACTTAATTAAGGAACGTCTCTGACGGAAAACCTCCCAACAACCTTGACCTTCCCTGGCTGATTAGCTTGTGGTCAAAGTCCACACCAAACCTCCCGTGGACAGTCTATCAGTTAGGAGTCGTCTAGGTCCAGGAAACCTAGAAAGCTTGGATTGATTTTTTCTTTTTTCTTGGTTGTTATTTTTCATTTTTCGCCTGTGTGATCGGTGCACGTTGATTGTGTAATTGTATGGAAGAGTGGTATCGAGATCCGAATTCTGCGAGGCTTGTGAGAGTTTCTACACTGCCACATACACCACCACTCGACACAATCATGACCACCAACGTGTCGTTGCAAGACAAGTTCTATCCTATCCGCACATCACTTCCATCTTGCATTCTCCTCCCAAACACAAATGGAAATAATTTTGAGTTGAAGCCCCAGTTCATAAACACTCTTCCACGATTCCATGGCCTTGAATCTGAGGATGCGTACTTCTTCATCCGAGAGTTTGAAGAAGTATGCCTTATGATGAGAATTTCCCAGTTAACCGAGGATGCTGTAAAACTTAGGTTTATATACTTTCGCATTGAAGGATATTGCTAAGAAGTGGCTTTATAATCTCCCAGTTAGCTCAATTTCTTCTTGGGATGACTTCGTTAAGGTCTTTCTTAAAAAGTTTTATCCTATCCATAAGACAGCCTTATGAGGAAAAATATAATGCAATTCAAACAAGAAGCCAATAAACCGTTTTGAAAGTATTTTGAGCGCTTCAAAGACCTAGTAGCCCTGTGTCCCCATCACGGTATAGAAAAATGGCGCCAGTGCCAGATTATCTATGATGGGCTTGATTATCAGACTAAGACGCTCCTTGAAACCATGTGTCAAGGAGAATTCTTAAAGAAGGATGAAGATCAGGGTTGGGATCTTTTTGAGGCATTAGCTGAAAAGACAGTCCAGTGGGAATCATGTACTGAGAAACCTGCACCCACAACTTCCAGAACTGGTTTACATTCCATAGAATCCTCAATAGCTGCAGAAGCTAAGATAACTCAGTTGATGAAGAGGATTGAGTTGCTAGAGTCCAGGGAAAATTCTGCTATTAATCAGGTCAACCCATCACCTGTGGTAAATCCGGGTTGTACCTACTGCCATGATCTGGATCATCTGTTTGAGGAGTGTCCAGTTTATCAAACTCAAATGTTTCAGGAGAGTACGAATGCCACGTACAGCAGACCCACTTACAATCCTTACTCCAAAACCTATAATCCTGGATGGCGTAACCATCCAAACTTCTCTTGGAGTCAGTCTGGACCTGAGCAGCCGAGACAACCATTTCCACAACAATACCTGCTCAGTCTCATCCACAGACTTACCACCAGAACCCACCAAATGTTCATTCATACCAGAGTCCATCAAGATTCCAATCATATCAAAATCCTGTGCCATACCAAGCAAATTTTCAACCCCAGTATCAACATCATCCACCACCCAATCCTTCAGACAAAAGACTTTCTGATTTGGAGAAAATGATAGAGACCTTATCTAAGAACCAAGCTTCTATGATGAACAATCAGCAGCAGGACATGAACAAATTGCAAATCCAGATAGGGCAGTTGGCTAACTCTTTGACTGAAAGACAAAAAGGAATGCTACCTAGCCAACCTGTGCCAAATCCCAAAGCCCATTTTCCTCTGCATGAAGTTGAAGACTTGGGACCCAGCCAATGCCAAGCCATTCAAATCCTTAGGTCTGAAAAACATGTAGATAATAAGGTTTCAAATCATTCTCCCAAATCTGTACCAATGCCACCACCTTCTGTTCCAATCCAGCCTTTGCAAGACATTCCTTCTTCAAGCACACATCCATCCACTTCCCAGTCTAAAGGAAAAGAGAAAGTTGATGAGCAAACATATAAGCCTGTTGTCCCATTCCCAACACAAATCATAAGATGAATGCTCACATGGAGAAGATAAGAGAGATATTCAACCAAGTACAAATCAATGTCCCTCTCTTAGATGCCATTCAACAAGTCCCATCCTACGCCAAGTTTTTGAAAGAAATGTGTACTAAAAAGAGGAAAGCAAATGTCCCTAAAAAAGTCTTTTTGGCTTCCAACATAAGTGAACTGCTCAATGGTCTAATCCCTGTGAAATACAAAGATCCAGGGAGCCCTACCATTTCATGTATCATAGGGCAGACCACCATAAATAGGGCTTTGCTAGACTTGGGCGCGAGCATCAATCTTCTCCCCTTTTCCGTCTATCAGCAGTTAGGGTTAGGCAACCTTCGTCCTACCCAGATGACAATTCAATTGGCTGACCGCTCTGTAAAGATTCCCAAGGGGGAAATTACAGATGTTTTGATACGGGTCGGGGAATTCATTTACCCCGTGGACTTTGTTGTTCTTGAAACACAGCCCGTACAAAATCACAGAGCGCAAACACCTGTCATTCTCGGACGTCCTTTCTTAGCCACCGCGAATGCAATAATCAATTGCCGAAATGGATCGATACGGTTAACGTTCGGAGATATGACGAAAGAGGTGAATGTCTTCCATCTGGGGAAGCAGCCAAGGGATATGGATCATGATTCTTTTGAAGTAAACTTGATTGAGGGATTGACCAGTGAACATGTGGAAGAAATTGAGTATGAGTCTGAAGAGAAGTTTGAGTTGGAGTCGGATGACTTCAACCTGGATCAGATTGTTGGAACAAATGTTGAACGGACCTTTAATTCACACCTATTCTTCCCTTGCACCATGAGCAACCAGTAATAGATCCTGTCTCTTCTTCTGAGCTTAAAGCTCTTCCCAATCATCTCAAGTACCAGTACTTGGATGAGAAGGAATCCTTCCGGTAATCATTGCATCAAATCTTACTGAACAACAAGAAGAGGACCTTCTGACTTTGTTAAGGGAAAATAGAGAGGCCATTGGTTGGACCATGGCTGATATCAAGGGGATTAGTCCTTCCATTGTCCAACATAGAATTCACTTGACGGAAGATGCCAAGCCTAAACGAGACCCACAGCGTAGACTTAACCCCATTATGCAAGAAGCTGTTAGATCTGAGATTTTGAAACTATTAGACAATGGGATTATCTATCCCATATCTGATAGTCAATGGGTAAGTCCAGTTCATGCTGTGCCTAAGAAAGCTGGATTTACGGTGGTGGAAAATGAGAATAAAGAATTAATACAAACACGTCTTCCAACGAAGATTCGAGTTTGTATTGATTACAGGAAGTTGAATACCGCCACACGTAAAGACTACTTTCCACTTCCATTTATTGATCAAATGCTGGAGAGATTGGCGGGACACGAGTACTATTGTTTCCTGGATGGATATTCAGGATATAATCAAATCCCAATCGCTCCCGAGGACCAAGAGAAAATGACCTTCACCTGTCCCTTTGGAACGTTTGCGTACCGAAGGATGCCCTTCGGTCTTTGCAATGCTCCTGCAACTTTTCAACATTGCATGTTGAGCCTCTTTTCGGACATGGTAGAGAAATTTTTGGAAATTTTTATGGATTATTTTTCGATCTATGGGGATTCCTTTGAGCAATGCTTGTACCATTTAAAGTTGGTGTTACAACGCTGTATGGAGAAGAATTTGACACTTAACTGGAAAAAGTGTCATTTTATGGTCAAGCAAGGAATCGTGCTTGGGCACAAGGTATCAAGAATAGGAATCGAGGTAGACAAGTCCAAAGTGGAAGTCATAACAAAGCTCACTGAACCGACGTGCTTAAAGGACATTAGATCATTCTTAGGGCACGCCGGTTTCTATAGGCGATTATTCAAGGGTTTAGCAACATTGCAAGACCCTTGACAAATCTCTTAGGAAAGGATGTACCCTTCATCTTTGATGAGGAATGTCAAAAATCATGGAAGGAGCTTAAAAGTAGACTTGTCTCTGCACCAATCATATCTGCACCAGATTGGACCAAACCTTTTGAGATTATGTGTGATGCTTCTGACTTTGCTATAGGCGCTGTTTTAGGACAGCGTATTGATAATAGGCAACACGTAATCTATTATGCTAGCAGAACGCTGAATGAGGCCCAACTCAATTACACAACTACTGAAAAGGAATTTTTAGCGGTTGTCTTTGCGTTGGAGAAATTTCGTCAATATCTGCTAGGGTCCAGAACTGTTATTTTCACTGATCACTCCGCCCTAAAATACTTGATGCAAAAGAAGGATGCTAAGGCAAGACTGATTCGATGGATACTTCTTTTGCAAGAGTTTGATTTGGAGATTAAAGATAAAAAGGGCGTTGAGAACGTGGTAGCTGATCATTTGTCGAGAATCCCAAATGCACCTAAGGAGAGTATACCTATAAATGACAATTTCCCTGACGAACACATTTTTGGGATATGTGGAGAGCCCTGGTATGCTGACATTGTGAATTACCTTGCTACCAGGCAAATACCTTCTCATTGGTCAAGTCAAGAAAAATATCGTTTTCTGCGTCAAATGCGGTTCTTCTTTTTGGGTGAACCGTATTTATTCAAGTACTGTCCTGACCAAATCATACGTAGATGCCTTCCTGAGGATGAACATCAGAGTGTTTTGACATTCTGTCACAAGTTAGCTTGCGGTGGACATTTTGGTCCACGAAAAAACTGCTGAGAAAGTGCTTCAGAGTGGATTCTACTGGCCCACTCTCTTTAAGGATGCATATAATTTCTGCAAGCTCTGTGATAAGTGTCAAATGACGGGTCGTATCACACAAAGAGACATGATGCCCCTCACACCCATCTTGGAAGTTGAAATTTTCGACCTCTGGGGCATCGATTTTATGGGACCCTTTCCTCTGTCTTACGGTAACCAATACATTTTGGTAGCCGTAGATTATGTTTCCAAATGGGCTGAAGCGATTCCAACAAGGACAAATGACAACCATGTTGTCATCAAGTTTTTAAGAGACTACATCATCTCTCGCTTTGGAGCCCCCCGTGCGATAATAAGTGATAATGGGAGTCATTTTTGCAATAGGGCTTTTGAAGCCCTGATGCGCAAGTATTCTATCACTCACAAATTATCCACGGCTTACCATCCTCAAACCAATGGGCAAGTTGAAGTCACGAATAGACAGATAAAACTCATTTTGGAGAAAACTATAGGACAGAACCGTAAGGATTGGTCCATCAAACTCACTGATGCCTTATGGGCATATAGGACCGCTTACAAGACTGTCCTCGGTATGTCTCCATATCGAGTTGTATTTGGGAAACCTTGTCACTTGCCTGTTGAATTAGAACACCGAGCTATGTGGGCTTTAAAACAGCTGAACTTGGATTTGGATAAAGCCGGTGCTTTAAGGAAGTTGCAGATATCCGAGCTTGAAGAGCTGAGAAACGAGGTATATGATAATGCTCGGATCACCAAACAAAGAACCAAGCTGTTTCACAATAGATCTATTCATAGGAAAATTTTTGTCCCTGGACAAAAGGTTTTGTTATATAATTCACGACTCCACCTTTTCCCTGGTAAATTGAGAACCAGGTGGTCAGGGCCATTTATTGTTCAAAATGTCTTCTCCCATGGTGCAATCGAGATTCTTGACCCAAATAATGGCAACAAATTCACTGTGAACGGTCAACGTCTCAAGCCATTCTTTACCACTGATTCCTTGTCACACGAAGTTCATGAACTGGGTCTTTGTGACCCAGTTTATTTGTGACAATTCCATCTGTATAGTTTCCCAAGTATTTTCCTGTATATCATTTTTGGGACCACACTTGTAAAATTTTTTTTCCACTTTTTGTAAATAAATAATAAAAATAAAATTAGGGATTTTTGTACTTATAAAAGTTTCACATTCCTAGGATTTTCTCTTCCCTAGGATTCCATTCACTTTCAAATTCCTTTGACCTAGGGTTGTAAATAGAACTTTGACCTAGGGATAAAATTAGAAAAGTCCCTTTACCTATCCCCTATAAATACTCTCCTCACTTACTTTTCTCCCTCAAACGCAGACATCTCTTCAGATCCAGATCCCTCCTTCTAGAGCCAACCTCTGCCAGTTTTTCCTTCACCAGATTCCTCAGATCTGCCGCAAAAACCCTTTTCTGGCCGCAACTTTGCCGCACTCTGGCCATCTCTGGTGCCCAGAAAATTCTGCTCGGTTGATTTACTCTGCTAGTAGCAGATCCAGAGCAACTCTTCCAGAATCTGTCCCGGGTGCCTTCTGCACAACTGTTTGGATTTCCCCCCCACGATCTCCGGGGGTGGTTTGCAGTTTTCTCTCTCAAATCCATTGCTTAAGTTCTATCATCATACATGGCCCCGAACTTGTTTGTAGAAAGGGATTTTTCAGTGCTTTTGAATGATATTGGGGGATATGGGCACATCTTTGTGGATAGAATACGTACATGGAGTTGGTACTCTTTGGTTTATGATCACAATGACCTTGATGCATATTGTTGCCCTGATCTTGTCACTACTTTTTACAATTCAATTGATCATGCATCTGTGAATCATGACACGTATCAATTTGTATCTCACATGCCATTCGGTGACATCTTTGTCACCATCCCACTTATTGCCGGAGCCACTAATGTCCCCAGTCATCCCCACCATACTGAACCCTTGACATTGATAGATTATATGCCCATCATGGGGATCCGTTGTACCATTCAGGACCGTGGGCTCAAAGCCAATACGACTTTTCGAAATGTTCATTGCATTGGACGCCGGGGTCCAACGCAATATTTTTGGCTTGAACACCAATCGTCCTTTAACAGACCCGTGTTACAGGTAATCCATGATTTAATGACACATAACCACACGGTCTGTTTGAATAGGGCCATCTTCCGTGCCATTATTGACAATTCCTCCCGCACTCGGGGTGCAAAACATTCCCATGCGATATTAATCACACGTCTGTGTAAAAATTTTATATCAGACGATGTCTTTAATACATTTGACTGAGTGCCTGTTACTATAGAAAGACCCACAAGCTCGTATAATGGTTGTTTGTAGGCACTGTAGACACCTATTGCACAGCCTGAAAATGAACCTGTGGAGGTTGATTCGGAGGAAAGTTTAGAAGAAATTGATGAGCCCCAATTTTGGAGGCAGGAACCCCCCACTGATTCACGAGCCTTCATGTCCATCATATGGAAGGGCATGAAGAAGATTTTCAAGGGGCAGGTCCGGCTCAGGAAGAGGGTAGAGGAGCAATCCTCTAGATTAACTAGTATGGAGCCGCTTTGAGAAGATCACAGTCGGCTGGACCTAGCACCACCGCGGGTCCAAAACGACAGAGGGAGTAGCTTTTCCATTACCTATTTCATGCATCATTTTATCTTGCATGCATTGAGGACAATGCATGAGATAGGTATGGGG
This sequence comes from Agave tequilana, assembly GCA_038442645.1. Lineage (NCBI taxonomy): Eukaryota > Viridiplantae > Streptophyta > Magnoliopsida > Asparagales > Asparagaceae > Agave > Agave tequilana. The sequence goes on along the minus strand of JAVJIF010014580.1, from coordinate 118,375 downwards.
GGGTAGATGCTAACATAGGATTTTTCACTTTCTTTTAGGTTTTTTATTTTTTTAGGATTTTTATTTTCTTTAGGTTTTTTATTTTTAGATTTTTACCTTTCTTATAGATTTTCCACTTTCTTTTTAGATTTTACTTTTTCTTTTAGAATAAAAAAAATAATAAAAAAAAAAGAAGAAATTCTTTGATCCATGTCTAAAGAATCAAACTTGAAATTTAGGGATTAAGGAAGCTCTAAATTAAGATTTCTAATTATAAGTTGAAAAGAGGAGTTTTGCTAGATTTTTAGGTTAAGTAATAAAGGATTAGAAAAATTACTAGATTTTAATTCTTTCTTTAGGATATAAACATTGAACATATTGAAGGATTAATCAAAGACTTTGTGATTTTAGTTACATATATATATATAATAAAAAAAACAAAAAAAACAAAAAAAATGTATATAAATAAATAATAAACCACTAATTAAGCTGGTAGATAGTGCCTCAAGAAGCATTACCAATCACGCCTAAAGGTGGTCAAAAAAGAAAAAAAAATATAAAAATACTTAACTACTGATTAAGCTGGTAGGTAGTGCCTCAAGAAGCATTACCAATCACGCCTAAAGGTGGTCAAAAAAGAAAAAAAAATATAAAATACTTAACTACTGATTAAGCTGGTAGGTAGTGCCTCAAGAAGCATTACCAATCACGCCTAAAAGTGGTTAAGTCCTTAAATTCCTAAGTGGCCTAGTTTACTCGAGTCATCGAACCCTAGGGATGTTTTCTCATCCGATGCCCTAAAACCGTCTGGTTTGGGAGTCATCGGTAAGAGACTCGCTACATGGGTAAACTAGAAAACCTAAGGATGCTAAGGGAATGTAAATAAATAAACATTATAAATAAAAAAAAAATTATATATATATTAGTAAATAAATGAACTTAGTCTAAGAAAGATCCTTCATATTTATAGATGTATATATCCTAGGATTGATGCAAAATCCAGTTTTTAATCTTTTCCCTAAAATCTTAACCTAAGATGAAAACATAACTCCAAATAGACACTTATAAGAGGAATGAAAAATTTAGAGTAACCTAAAACCTATAGATCAAGTTAGAATCTTTAAAACATGGATCAAAAATTTCACTAACCCTTTTATTTTTCTTGAAAAACACCTAGAGGGGGGGGGGGTGAATAGGTGTAAGTGCTAATCTAAGAAACTAAATGCAAACTAAGTGCGCTAAATACGGAAGCTAATGCAAATCTTGCAACACACTTAATACAATCCAACAAGTGTAGCCGAATTCCCCTTGCGAGGCTCTGGACTAACTCCTCTTGATTCCCTAGATATGGGTTGAGGCGCTATGTGAAGCTCTTGTTGGATGAGTATAGGTGATGCACAAACACACAAGCAATTCAAGCAATGTGCACACACAATCAAGCCAAGCAATCAAGGATATAGCAATATGAATTAATGCAAGGCAATATGAAATATGCTCAACACAAGCAAATATGATATGATATGAAGTATGATGCGTTGCACAAAGTAAATGAGAGAGAGTTAGAGAGACAATGAGAGCAATCGCAAACACCGAGATTTGTTTCGAGGTTCGAGCACCTTGCTCTACATCCCCGCCTACACCACCGTGTAGGATTTCTACTATCTCAACTCCCACCGAGGGAACCTCCACCGAGGAGGATTTCTTACAACTCTAGGAGTACCAAACTCCTCTCTCAAACAACCACCTCACAACCGAGGGGTAGGGCCCGTAGCCAATACAACAACCAACACCTCTACCGAAGAGGCTCACAACCAATCTCAATCACCTCACACTTGAGGGATACAAACCAATCAGCCGATCACCTCTACCTAAGCGGGATACAACAAGAATAATGGTGTACAACTTAGAGGTTACAAACAACAACCTCAAAACTCTCTCTTTCTTTCTTTTTCCACAAAACAAAGATCCTAATAGTTTAGGATAGTATGATATAGCTCAAGTGTGGAATCAAAGTGTTTTTGGAAACAAGCAACAAAGAAAAACTACTTGGGAAATCTCTTGTATATGATAGAAAATGAAATACCAAATCAAAATCCCAAAACCTAGTTTTCTTTGATTTTCCAAAAACCCAAAACAAATAAAGATGAGAAGTTTTTTTTTTAAAGCCCAAAAACTCTTTTTAAAACTCTTTTAAACACTTCAGAAAACTGGAAATTTTTCTCTTAAAAAACTTGGCCAAAATCCCCAAAGAGATGGGGTTTATATAGCCCCTATACAAAACTAGCCGTTAGGCTGATGTGGCAGCCTGACAGGCCACCGGTCGACCGGTCCGGTCGACCGCCAACGGTCAGAATTATGACCGTTGGGCAACTGCGGTCGACCGGCCCGGTCGACCCAGAAAACCCGAGAGCAGAGCTCTCAACTCGGTCGACCGTCCCGGTCGACCGTGTCTGTGCCTTACAGACGTGCACGTCTGTGCACGTCGGTCGACCCGAACAGTCGACCGGCCCTTGGTGCGGTCGACCGTCAGGGTCGACCGACCAGCCTGTCAGCACAAAAACAAGGTCAGAAAATTTGGAAAATATTTTATAAAAATCTTTTATCTCTTCTGAAAATTCCATAAAAACTTGTTTTATTATTTTATATTAAAACATAAACATGTGATAAAAATTTCAAGACAATATATCAACATATCAATTCATTTTTGTGTCTTGCCAATTTTATCAAAAACAAAACTTGTATTTTGTCAAACTTGATTTTTCCAAAATATGAATAGGATAGTCAAAATAAGTTTGTCTAGCAAGTTTAAAGCATGTATGTATATCTAGACCATATCTAATATACATAGGTATAAAGTAAACTTGTTTTGATCTATTATTCATGAAAACCAAGAACCAAATCATGAAACGTGTGTGTTTTGTGTTCACTTGAGCATATCAACTAAACTAAGCTTTACAAACGGATCTAAAACTCTATCTAAACTAGGATACCTAAGTCTTCTTGTCGATCTTTCATCTTCAAGTAGACTCGATCCCAAACGCGTGATCCTCCAAGTGCAAAGGTATGATCTTTAAGCTTTGGCACCGGAATCAACATGAAAAGCTTCTAAACTCCTTGTTGAAGTTAATCACCAACTAATATCCTGTTAATGATCTGAAACTTAGAAACACAAGAATATTAGTAAACATAACTACATGAGTTGATCATCATCAAAACTAGAGTGGAAGGCCATTGGGCCAACAATCTCCCCTTTTTGATGATGACAAAACTCATGGAGTTATATATGCATGGATTAAAGATAAGCTTCAAGGAAGCTCCCCCTTAACTCATTCATAGGGATAAACAATAAATATATGCAATGAATATTAAACATGAAACATGCATATGCATAAACAATAAATGGTTCTAGATATCAAATGGAATATTCAAAACAAAATAAGCTCTAGATACCAATTACAAAGCAAACTCTATAAATCAATTAAACTTAGTATTCTTGAGATTCTTGAGATTAAAACATAATATATGCATAAACATAAGCATGCATATAAAACTTCATAAATCTTTCTCCCCCTTTTTGTCAATCATCAACAAAGGGGTAATCAAAATCATAAATAAAACGAGGGGTAAAAATCTTTCTTCCCTTTATGTCAAACAAAACAATAAAAGACAATGTTCTCCCCTTTTTGTCTAAAACAAAAACAAAGTCAATAAGGGGTGACTTTAAAAACATGATATCAATTGAAAATATGTCAATGAAGCATCTTGATACCAAAAGAAAGTAAACAAGGATAATAAGTGTTATATGCTTTATACACAATACACTCAACATGAATCTATATGAAGAGATGTTAAGCTCTCCTTGCATATAAGCAATACAAATCAAAACTTTGAATATTTTCTTTAAACAAAATTTTGGAAATACCAATTGTAATTAAACATAAGTCTTGAATTCTTAAACATGAATCTTGAAACCAAAACAAATTTTGAATTTCTTAAATATGATACCAATTGTAAATATTTTACCAATTGAAAAGATTTTACATAGAAACATTGATACCAATTGTAAGAATTGTTCATTTTAAAACATATAAACAAATTTGATGTTGATATCATATGTTTAAAATAACAACTTTTAATCATAAAGTGTGGGAGTACAAATACCAATTGAAATACAAAATCAAATTTTCTCCCCTTTATGAAATACAAACTAAAATATGCATAGTCTTGATACCAATTTAAAAGTAATCAATTGAAACAAAAGTGAAACTCAAGGTGTTGGGTCATGCTAGAGCTTGAGTAAACAAAAACTAAAATTTGTGATTTTTTTTTTGAACACAAATAAAACATATATGTATGAAAATTTAGATACCAATAGAAATTGATACCATTGAAATTGAAGCATACATACATAAACAAATATATGAGTATACCAAAAATGTCAAAATTGATACCAATTGAAAGAGTTCAATGATACCAATTGAATCAACAATAATAATCAAGTGTATATCTCATATAATCTACCACCCAATCAAGGTTCAAGTTTTAAATGATTTTCATTTTAAAGCATACATGACCATGATCTCCCATCCAACCGCCCTTGGATGGTAGGGGTTTTCAAAAATTAGATTTAAAAATAAGTTTTGTTTGAAAAACTCTACCAAATGAAGAATACCGTAACTAGTTATAAGAAAAAGTTGTAAACTAGTACGAAATCCTTCAAGCAAGGAATAAAATAAAGTAATTTTTCATGAAACATGAAATTCACATGATAATCAACACTCTAATTCAATTAAGCATAAATATAACTCATGAAAACAAAACATGAGCAAGCGATAAATGTGAGTGTACAAGAACAATGTGAATATCAATATCATGAAAGATAATCAATAAGCTCATTTATTCCTTAAAACATTGAAAACATGAAAAACCATCTAAACTATTTAATCTTCAAGGCATATGTATGTCTAATACAAACTAAGGTATACATACATATCCAAAACTCAACGAGTCCACAAAATATATGCATTAAGGCACGTGGCTCAAAAGGATAAACATGTATATCTAATAGTTTGGACAAGATAGACATATACATGAAGTTAAACAATTAAACACAAAATCAAGAGAAACTAAATCTTCATCAAGACAAATTTCATTTCAAGGTATATGTATGAATTGTCAAACATGAAGTATACATACATATCCCTAAACACAATTGAGTCCATATATAGATTTGCATGAAAGGCAAATGACTCAAAGGGTATACATGTATATCTTAAAGTTTGACAATAATACACATATACATGAAGTGAAAACTCATAAAACAAATCCAAAAATGGAATACAAGTTTGAAATGTATGAATCATCAAAACTAGACTATACTAGCACATCTAATGGGTTCAAATAAGCGTTCAAGCACAAAAATATATATATAAATTTATTTGTAACCCACTCTATGTACAAGTATATCACTAGTCTTAATGAAAACTAACATCTAAACATATATTCAAAACATCAAGCATCAAAACAAATATAAAAGTCATCATGATAAAGCTAAAACATGATTACTATGTAAATTCACATGTATTAGATTCATGATGTACACTATAGCTTAAACAAAAGTGAGAACACTAAGTATGATTCAAATAAGCATGTGTGTCTCAAATACTATACATGTATGTCAAGGATCTAATAAACATGGAATGAACATACTAATCCATAGACATAAAAAACATGCCATAAACAAATGAATATGAAAGCATGGGAGTTTAGGAATCGTTACCAAAACCTCAAGGCAACTCTCCTTGTCTCCAAAACTTGGTGGTCCTCTCCACCATCCTTCCCTTGAAAGTGATGCATCCATTTTGATTTCCATGAAGTCCGGAACGCATCCACTCCAAGGTGCCATCACTCTCACGTCATGTGAGAGCCCACACCTACATCAAAAACAATAGGAGGGGTGGTCTTTGGTACCCATACCTTCTTGTTGGGTCCATGGGGGTTAGTCCCTTCTCTAACCCAAACAAAATTCTTTGCTAAATTAGGAGTATGTAATCTATCATAACAAAATTTAGCAAGGTGGCCTTTTCGACCACAATGTGTACAAGTGTACACATGAGCATACATGTGAGGAGTGTGTCCGTGAGGAGCATGTGTATGCCGTGTAGGGTGTGCATGAAAAGATGGAACTTGTTTCTTTCGAACCAAGGATTCCAAGCGTGTGTGGTTCATGGCACATTGGCTCATAGTGGAGCCCAAACAATCCATTTTCTTCTTTAACAAATTTATATCATTTTCAAGCATAGAAGAAGTGGAACATGCAATAGGTGATTTAAGTGAAACTACCCTAGCATGGCAAACATGAGAATCAATCTTATTTTGCAAAATAATGTTTTTCTTTAAACATACATCTAAATCATTTGAGATAGAAATAATTTTATTTTTCAAAGCAACATTCTCTTTTAAAGCAAAATCAATTTTTGAAGACAAATTTTCATTTTTCTTCAAAATATCATGGCAATCATTTTTAGATTTTAAAAACTCATTTTCTTTAAGTGCAAGTTCTAATTGAGATCTCAATGAATCCCTTTCATTATAGACCTCAACCTTCTCTTGCAAAACATTGTTAAGTCTAGCATGCAAACTCTTATTTTCATTTTCAAGTCCTAGACTTTTCTTTTTCAACACATTATATTTTTCTATTACTTTTCACACACAATAGATAGTTCTTCATTTAAGGCATGGGGATCAACATAATCATTTGAAGAACTAGCACAATCATTACTATCTAGTTGAGATTCCGAATGTACCTCAAGGGAGTCATTCCCTTGGACCATATAGCATTGTTGTGGATCGGATTCTCCGCTAGATTCCTCTTCTTGGATTGGCAATTGAAGCTTGGAGGTGGTGATTGTTGTCAACTTATTCCACACTGCAAAAGCGGAATCAAGATTAGAAACACACATAAGATAATCTTTAGGTAATGTGCTTCTAATAGCCTCTAGGGCTTGTGCATTGGCCCCTATATGATTGCAATCACCAAGATAACATCTCTTGGTGGCCGCAAGGAAAACATGCAAACCTAGGGTCTTTAGGTACATGGACATCCTATACTTCCAAACATCAATGTTGGAAGGGTCAAAGCTAGGAGGGGTCATGAAGTCCATGGTAAACTATATATGAATGTGCAAACAAACAAATGCAAATGAGATTAGCAAGCAAATGGATCACTCCTAGGATGTTAAGCCTAAGTATCAGGAGCACTAGCTCTGATACCAATTGAAAAACACCTAGAGGGGGGGTGAATAGGTGTAAGTGCTAATCTAAGAAACTAAATGCAAACTAAGTGCGCTAAATACGGAAGCTAATGCAAATCTTGCAACACACTTAATACAATCCAACAAGTGTAGCCGAATTCCCCTTGCGAGACTCTGGACTAACTCCTCTTGATTCCCCTAGATATGGGTTGAGGCGCTATGTGAAGCTCTTGTTGGATGAGTATAGGTGATGCACAAACACACAAGCAATTCAAGCAATGTGCACACACAATCAAGCCAAGCAATCAAGGATATAGCAATATGAATTAATGCAAGGCAATATGAAATATGCTCAACACAAGCAAATATGATATGATATGAAGTATGATGCGTTGCACAAAGTAAATGAGAGAGAGTTAGAGAGACAATGGGAGCAATCGCAAACACCGAGATTTGTTTCGAGGTTCGAGCACCTTGCTCTACATCCCCGCCTACACCACCGTGTAGGATTTCCACTATCTCAACTCCCACCGAGGGAACCTCCACCGAGGAGGATTTCTTACAACTCTAGGAGTACCAAACTCCTCTCTCAAACAACCACCTCACAACCGAGGGGTAGGGCCCGTAGCCAATACAACAACCAACACCTCTACCGAAGAGGCTCACAACCAATCTCAATCACCTCACACTTGAGGGATACAAACCAATCACCCGATCACCTCTACCTAAGAGGGATACAACAAGAATAAGGGTGTACAACTTAGAGGTTACAAACAACAACCTCAAAACTCTCTCTTTCTTTCTTTTTCCACAAAACAAAGATCCTAATAGTTTAGGATAGTATGATATAGCTCAAGTGTGGAATCAAAGTGTTTTTGGAAACAAGCAACAAAGAAAAACTACTTGGGAAATCTCTTGTATATGATAGAAAATGAAATACCAAATCAAAATTCCAAAACCTAGTTTTCTTTGATTTTCCAAAACCCAAAACAAATAAAGATGAGAAGTTTTTTTTTAAAGCCCAAAAACTCTTTTTAAAACTCTTTTAAACACTTCAGAAAACTGGAAATTTTTCTCTTAAAAAACTTGGCCAAAATCCCCAAAGAGATGGGGTTTATATAGCCCCTATACAAAACTAGCCGTTAGGCTGATGTGGCAGCCTGACAGGCCACCGGTCGACTGGTCCGGTCGACCGCCAACGGTCAGAATTATGACCGTTGGGCAACTACGGTCGACCGGCCGGTCGACCCAGAAAACCCGAGAGCAGAGCTCTCAACTCGGTCGACCGTCCCGGTCGACCGTGTCTGTGCCTTACAGACGTGCACGTCTGTGCACGTCGGTCGACCCGAACGGTCGACCGGCCCTTGGTGCGGTCGACCGTCAGGGTCGACCGACCAGCCTGTCAGCACAAAAACAAGGTCAGAAAATTTGGAAAAATATTTTATAAAAATCTTTTATCTCTTCTGAAAATTCCATAAAAACTTGTTTTATTATTTTATATTAAAACATAAACATGTGATAAAATTTTCAAGACAATATATCAACATATCAATTCATTTTTGTGTCTTGCCAATTTTATCAAAAACAAAACTTGTATTTTGTCAAACTTGATTTTTCCAAAATATGAATAGGATAGTCAAATAAGTTTGTCTAGCAAGTTTAAAGCATGTATGTATATCTAGACCATATCTAATATACATAGGTATAAAGTAAACTTGTTTTGATCTATTATTCATGAAAACCAAGAACCAAATCATGAAACGTGTGTGTTTTGTGTTCACTTGAGCATATCAACTAAACTAAGCTTTACAAACGGATCTAAAACTCTATCTAAACTAGGATACCTAAGTCTTCTTGTCGATCTTCCATCTTCAAGTAGACTCGATCCCAAACGCGTGATCCTCCAAGTGCAAAGGTATGATCTTTAAGCTTTGGCACCGGAATCAACATGAAAAGCTTCTAAACTCCTTGTTGAAGCTAATCACCAACTAATATCCTGTTAATGATCTGAAACTTTGAAACACAAGAATATTAGTAAACATAACTACATGAGTTGATCATCATCAAAACTAGAGTGGAAGGCCATTGGGCCAACATTTCTTTATGGATTTTGTGGGTGCAATCCGCTGAAAACCCTCAGGAGACAACACTCCTCCTCTAGGGTAACCTAGAGGTTTAACGGCTTGTTGCACGTGCTCAGTGCAATCGTGTCACCTACGAAAGTGGTGTAATAAACTAGTTAGGATTTTTTTCTTTCTTTTTCTTTCTTTTTTGCTCGAGGACGAGCAAAAGCTAGGTATGGGGGTGTGATTGTTCTACATATTTACATATTTTACCACTTTCATACTATGCATTTTGTAAATAAAATGTGATTTCTTACCCATTTTCTCTCTATTTTTACAGGTCCACAACTTAAAAGAGAAAAAGCCAATTAATCACTTTAATTAGCAATAATTAAAGTGATTAAATCCATAATCCCAAAAGAGCCCAAGATTTGAATTTGGATTCAGTTGAGATCCGCGCGCCCATTGGATCTTTCAGAAGGCCACGTGGATAACCACCCAACAAACAGATCACAACAGAAAATCTGGGCTCAACGGCCCAGATTCTGCCGCCAAAACCCAGGATTCTCTGTGGATCTGCGGCAGTTTGAAGTCAGTTAGATCCCGGATTTTGCGCCAACGGCCAGGGCTCTAGATCTTTCTCAGGATGGCTATAAATAGAGGACCAAGGACTGTGCGTGAGCTAGAGAGAGAAGAAAAGAAAATAGGGAAACTCTTGCATTTTGTTTTCCTTGGTTTTTAGTCTTCATCTTCTTCCTCCTAGAGATTTTGACAAAGTGAGAGAGAGAGAGTGCTGTTTGAAACCTTGTATCAAGGAAGTGACATTCTTGTAGCCAAGGATTAATCAAAAGGACTCCATTCTTCTCTTTGCAAAACTCTAGTATGTTTTACTTTACCTTGCTTTAATTTCTTGCTTTGATTCTAGTTCATTTCTATTGCTTGAGTTTTGTTGCTTTACTTCATGAATAGTTGCTTTGTTTCTAGTGTAATGGCTAGCTAAATCTTTATTGCATGGCTAGCTAAGAACTTACCTAGCTAACTTCGATCTCCTTGGATGATGCTTATCTTTATACTTGCATTGTGATCACCTCTATTACTTACCAAGGAAGTAGAGTTGCTTTCCCTTGGCAATTGCTTGTTCATACTCCCTATGACTCATATGTGCCTCATTTAGAGCCTTGTCTAGAACAAGAGCCTTTGATGGAACATGAAGATGGTTCACCTACATATGCTACTTGTAAGAACAACTTCTCTACTTCAAGCTAAATTGTTGTTATGTCTTGAATGTTTGAATGAACGTTGTATCTTCTTTTTAGCATCCTTGAGTGTCACTTCTAGATTTCATCATTGAACATCTATCTAAGAGAGCCAATGACTCATTATGAGGCTTCAAGCTAGAACAAGAGAACACTCATCTTCAAGAAGGTAAAGTACTTGAACAAACAAGCAAGTTATATCAATTGCCAATGAGTCAATACGAGGCAATCAAGCATCACCATTGAGTTTAGCAAGTTAGCAATGAGGTAAAGTTAGCTAGCCATGTACCTTATCATCTAAAGTTTTCCAACACTTTCTTTACTAGTTTCTCTTTCTCTATAACACACTTCACTCAAGTTCTTTTTGATTTCTTTTTCCATAATGCACAAATCCACCATTTCTTTTCTTCTTGCACTTGTGTAATTACATAGAAGATTCTTCGTCTTCTTGCTTCACTTCGAACCGTAACGCTTTCATCGCTAGCTCTCCCGGAGGATCGACCCGGTATAGCCATTGCTATAGCGGAGATTGGAAAGGGTATATTGATCTTTAAATACATTTGAGGAGTAAACGAGCACCAAGGTTAATTCTAAACCTTTCCTCCTTAACTGAATACTTGTGCAAAAACTCTACACATCTCTTTCCCAATCAAATTTTTGGCGCCGTTGCCGGGGTATATTGGAAAGGGTATATTGGAAAGGGTTTACTAACATAGAGTTTTTAGATTTTCTTTCTTTTACACTTCTTTTAGAAATAAAAAAAATATAATAAAAATAATAAATAAAAAAAACTTTTTGAAATAAGAGACAAAGTTTTGATCTATTTTTAAGAAAATTAAGATGTATCTTAGAAATTAAGAAAGCCTTAATTATGACATCTTAAACCTAGTTGAAATAATAGATCTTGTTTGAAATTATAGGCTAAGTAAGTAAAATTGGGGAGATATTTTTATCTTGAATTTTTTGCCTTAGATAGTATGCACTTCACACTTACACAATTTTTGGGATGGAAACAAAGACCTAAAATGCCATAAAATAAATAAATTAAAAAAAAGAGAATAAAACATCACTTATTAAGCTGGATAATTATGCCTCAAGAAGCATGGTTATTCACGCCTAACGGTGAAAAACATCACTTATTAAGCTGGAAAATTATGCCTCAAGAAGCATGATTATTCACGCCTAACGGTGATCAAAAGAATAATCCCCTTTAGTTTTGTGGCCTTTTTCACTCGAGTCCTTAAACCCGAGGGATGTTTTCTCATCTGGTGCCCTAAGACCAACTGGTTTGGGAGTCATCGGTTATAGGCTCGTTACAAGGGTGAACTAGAAAGCCTAAACTAAGGGAAGAAAAAAGAGAAAAAGTATATATAGATAAATAAATGGCTTGATGGTTGGAGTTGAAATCCCAGAAATTTTCACTGTCACGGTGTGCATACTATCTAGGTTTTATGAAGGATAAATATTCAATCCAATTTTGAATTCTTACCTTAATTGAAGACAAGATCTTGCATAGAGACTAAGTTTAAGAAAGAATAATTATAGGTGGACTTATGACCTTAGATCACTTATATTTTTGCAAAAATAGTTCGTAAACTTGTCTCCCTTTTTCAAAATGCGTTTTCAAAACACTAACATTTGTCTTCTTTCTTTATGGATTTTGTGGGTGTAATCCGCTGAAAACCCTCAGGAGACAACACTCCTCCTCTAGGGTAACCTAGAGGTTTAACGGCTTATTACACATGCTCAGTGCAATCGTGTCACCTACGAAAGTGGAGTAATAAAATTGGTAGTATAGTTTTTCTTTTCTTTTCTTTGTTTTGCTCGGGACGAGCAAAAGAATAAGTGTGAGGGTGTGATTGATACACAATATTGCATATTTTACCACATAATCCCCATGCATATTGCAAATAAATATATGATTTTTACTCATCTTCTCTATATTTTTACAGGTCCACAACTGAAATGAGAGAAAGCCCAATAATCACTTTAATTAGCAATAATTAAAGAGATTAATTCCAAGCCCAAGATAAAGCCCAAATTTGAATCCAGGATCCAGAGAATTCTACGTAACAACTCAAGATTCTAGAAGGCCACGTGGATAACAACCTCGCAACAAACCTGTACCAGAAAATCTTGGCTCAACGGCCCAGATTTTGCTGCCAAATCTGGGATTTTGCTGCCAAATTGCGGCAAAGATAAGGTTGTTGGATCCCGGATTTTGCGCCAACAACCTGGCTCTCGAAGCTTCTCTCTGAGGCCTATAAATACTGCACCTGGACCTGCGAACAGAATGGAGAAGAGAGGAGAAATTAGTAGATGCTTGTAATTTTTGTAGGATTTTTCTCTAGGTTTTAGTTCTTTAGACCCTCTTCTTCTTCCCTAGAAATTTTGTAAAGAGAGAGTTTGTAAGAGAGAGAAAGCTTGTGTACATCAAGGAGTGACAACTTGTGAAGCAAGGATTCATCCATTCTCTTCTCTCTACTCTTGCATTTTCTAGTTTACTTGCTTTCTTTATTTCTTGCAATTTAATTCATGCTTTGCTTTTATTTTGTAATGGCTTGTAGCTAACTTTTTTACATGTACTAGCTAACCACTAACCTTGCTAGCTACTAACTCATGGGTGATTGTTATCTTTAATCTTGCAAGTTGGATGGTCTTCTCTTCTCCGATGGGTTAAACCCCCCGTCATCCAAGTGGGAAAGTAATTAGATCAACACGCAAGACAAATCCATGCCGATGAATCAACATGAGGCACGCATTCACTATCACGGAGTTTAGTAAGTTTTAGCAAGGTAGTAAGGTTAGCTAGTCATGGTTTTCTTCCATTCAAGTTTTCTAAAGTTTTCTTTTCTTTTTAGTTGTTAGTCCAAATCCAATCTTGATTTTGATTTCTTTTACATTTTCTATCATGAACATATCCATCCATTCTTTCATTTCTTCTTCATTGTTTTATTCTTTATTTTTTTTAAGCATAGAAGAATTCTCGTTTTACATCTTCACTACCTATCGTAAAGCTTCCATCGCGAGCTCTCCCTGAGAATCGACTCGGTATAGCCCTATGCTATAACGGAGATTGGAAAGGGTATATTAATCATATCAAATACATTTGTGGAGTGATCTAAGCACTTGAGGTTATTTCTAAACCTTATCTCCTTAATTGAATACATATATTTGTGCTCATTTATACTCCATAATACGACACCTTTCCCGTTTAATCAAATTTTTGGCGCCGTTGCCGGGGAGAGCAACGTTTTAGGTTTAAAGTGAAGAACTAAACGAATCTTCTTCTCTGTTGCAGGTTACAGGTTGAAGAAAATAGGAACTTTGCATTGCAGTGACATATAAGTGGACCTGAGCCTCTGCTCTCGAAAGCAGAGACCAGGATCCCTCCAAATTGCCGCAAAATCCTGGCTTTTGCCGCAAATTTGCGGCAATAAGGAGTGCACTACTGATCATTTTTCTGCAGGGTTTCTGATTCTGCAAAATACTTCTGCTGCATTACTTAATTTCTTGTATTATTCACCCTATACCTGCTTAATAAAGTCAACAGTAAAAAATTGGTTGTAATCGTTAAAAGTTGATTAGAAATTTGCATTTCTAGGCACGTGTCTTTTCAATTCATTTACTTTTACTGTTGAAGAGTGCTGGATGCAAGGTACGTAAGCATTGCATGTAGACTAGGAATCATCTCTTGCTTGATTTTCATGCTTTGAGTGAATCCTTGTTATCTATCTTGTACACTTGCACAATTCAATTTTAAGGGCATAACCGATAAATAAGATAAGGTAGGGAGTTCATTACCCTTTCCTTAGCTCGAAAACCACAATCCGAGCACTCACTAATCCAAGCCTAATTTAATAAAAAAGTAGACGTTGGCCCTAGGGACATCTCGGACTCAATTAGGAGATTATCCTAAGGGGGAAAAGTGTTGGAATTTAATTCTTGCAAAATCAGTGTCTAGGAAAGGGATTGAGGGCCGAAAGCCCGAAGGTTGCTGGTTACTTAATTAAGGAACGTCTCTGACGGAAAACCTCCCAACAACCTTGACCTTTCCTGGCTGATTAGCTTGTGGTCAAAGTCTACACTAAACCTCCCGTGGACAGTCTATCAGTTAGGAGTCGTCTAGGTCATAAGTCTACCCTAACTTAGGTTAGAATTTTTTTTTTGGTCTATTTGTTTGTTTCTTTTTGATTGTGATTTTTTGTGTGATATGGCATTCAACAATTCTTTCCATCCTAATAATAATCCATATTTCACACCGACTCCATATTCGGATAATTCCAACCCGGCGTTTTACAATACGCACCAACCAAATACACCGGGTTGTCCTTATCCGAACCAATATGACCCATACCCCCCATCTAATAATTATAATTTCCATAATAATTTCAACTCTTCACCGAGTAATTGGGGATTCACGTACCCCGAGTCAATTCTCAAATTCCTTGTCCACCATATTCACCTTGTCCACAGTATTCATGTCCCGATTCCGCTTCATATACTCCCTTTTCTGAACCACCAATTTAAGAAAAATCTGAGTTACTAAAGAGTATAGAAGCCAATTTACAGAGAGTCGAGCAAAAACTTCAAGAACCATTTGCCTCTCCAATTCCACCATATTTTCAAGAGTCTTACTCAGTTCCACCTTTTCCTAATGAACAACCATTTGTCATGGAAACGAGTAAAGATCTCTTGTGTGAGTCCACTCTTCCATCACCACACATTTGTGACTCACATTATTCACAAACTTTCCAAAGTCAAGATTCCTATACTCCTATTCTAGAGCAGCCAATTGTGGAAATATCACGTTTAAAAAAGAGTATAGACATCTTGCAAGAGTCTTTGTTACAATATCAAACAACACGTGCCGAGTCTTTCAATAAGGTGGATGAACAATTGAGTCAATTGGTTAACATCTATAGGAATGAGGAAACTCTATCTTATCAACCTTTGACCAATTCAATTATGCCACACTCTATTGATATGACCCAAGACTCTTGTCATTTTGGAAATCCAAATTCAATTTCAGCACACTCATCTGAACTTGTCCATCCCATTGACATTTTGGCAAGTTTTTCTTTTCCTGAAATTGAACTTGAGTGTGAATATGATCCTGAACTTCCACTTGATGATTCAATTCTACTTCCTGATTCAATTATGACTCCAGTGTCTTCACATGATTTCACTTCATTTCCCGAGTCAGTATTGGATCCAGTGCCTGTCCATTGTGAAATTAAATCACCAATCATTTATGATGATCATATTGAACTTGACAAATTCCATACTTTTGAAAGTCCCATTGATAAATTGGCAAGTTCACATTTTTGTGGAATTGAACTACATGAGGAATGTGTCTTGAACCCCAACTTCGTGATTCAATCCTTTTTCCTGATTCAATAATGACTCCGGTATCTTTACCTGACTGCAATCTTTTCCCGGAGTCGACATTGGATCCTTTCCCAATTCATAATGAAGTTGAATCACCCATCTTAGAGGATCATGTTGAACTTGACCAATTCTATACTTTTGAAAATTCCATTGACAAATTGGCAAGTTTTCCATTTTTTGAACTCCATGAGGAATGTGACCTTGATTCTCACAATCTCTTTACTTCTGAAACTGATTGTACAATTCTAGCAGAAGATGTTGACCTTAGTTTTGAAGAATTGTATGGCGACGAGCTTGAATTTCTTAATATTGGAAGTAAAGAGATATCACCTATAGTAGGTCACATTCCATCATTGGAAAATGATTGTGGACTTGAGTTTCAACTTCTTGACTTGGACCCAATTCCTGAACTCATTTCGACTCCTGAACCTTTACTTGACTTAAGTCATTTTTCTGAGTCGGTATTAGTTCCCATATTTCCCAAGTCCAAATCAATCATTCCATCTTTTCATACACCATTCTGGGACAAGGTAGTTGACAAATTTGACTCCGAAATTACTTATGGAAAATGAAAATTAGATGGGGTCAAATACTTAATAAAGATCCTTCATGGATTTATCTTTTTAGTGGGTCATATTCCTGATATTTCTGGTGAGTTCCTCAAAACCCAAAGCAAAGTTGATTGGGCCATGTTTCGTGGACTAATCAGACCACCACCGGAACCACCACCTTGAGGTGATTTTTTCTTCCCTCTCTATTTTGTTTCATGCATACATATATCATGATGCATTGAGGACAATGCATGAAATAAGTGTGGGGGAGGGTTTACTAACATAGAGTTTTTAGATTTTCTTTCTTTTACACTTCTTTTAGAAATAAAAAAAATATAATAAAAATAATAAATAAAAAAACTTTTTGAAATAAGAGACAAAGTTTTGATCTATTTTTAAGAAAATTAAGATGTATCTTAGAAATTAAGAAAGCCTTAATTATGACATCTTAAACCTAGTTGAAATAATAGATCTTGTTTGAAATTATAGGCTAAGTATGTAAAATTGGGGAGATATTTTTATCTTGAATTTTTTACCTTAGATAGTAAGCACTTCACACTTACACAATTTTTGGGATGGAAACAAAGACCTAAAATGCCATAAAATAAATAAATAAAAAAAAGAGAATAAAACATCACTTATTAAGCTGGATAATTATGCCTCAAGAAGCATGGTTATTCACGCCTAACGGTGAAAAACATCACTTATTAAGCTGAAAAATTATGCCTCAAGAAGCATGATTATTCACGCCTAACGGTGATCAAAAGAATAATCCCCTTTAGTATTGTGGCCTTTTTCACTCGAGTCCTTAAACCCGAGGGATGTTTTTTCATCTGGTGCCCTAAGACCAACTGGTTTGGGAGTCATCGGTTATAGGCTCGTTACAAGGGTGAACTAGAAAGCCTAAACTAAGGGAAGAAAAAAGAGAAAAAGTATATATAGATAAATAAATGGCTTGATGGTTGGAGTTGAAATCCCAGAAATTTTCACTGTCACGGTGTGCATACTATCTAGGTTTTATGAAGGATAAAATATTCAATCCAATTTGAATTCTTACCTTAATTGAAGACAAGATCTTGCATAGAGACTAAGTTTAAGAAAGAATAATTATAGGTGGACTTATGACCTTAGATCACTTATATTTTTGCAAAAATAGTTCGTAAACTTGTCTCCCTTTTTCAAAATGCGTTTTCAAAACACTAACATTTGTCTTCTTTCTTTATGAATTTTGTGGGTGTAATCCGCTGAAAACCATCAGGAGACAACACTCCTCCTCTAGGGTAACCTAGAGGTTTAACGGCTTGTTGCACATGCTCAGTGCAATCGTGTCACCTACGAAAGTGGAGTAATAAAATTGGTAGTATAGTTTTTCTTTTCTTTTCTTTGTTTTGCTCGGGACGAGCAAAAGAATAAGTGTGAGGGTGTGATTGATACACAATATTGCATATTTTACCACATAATCCCCATGCATATTGCAAATAAATATATGATTTTTACTCATCTTCTCTATATTTTTACAGGTCCACAACTGAAATGAGAGAAAGCCCAATAATCACTTTAATTAGCAATAATTAAAGAGATTAATTCCAAGCCCAAGATAAAGCCCAAATTTGAATCCAGGATCCAGAGAATTCTACGTAACAACTCAAGATTCTAGAAGGCCACGTGGATAACAACCTCGCAACAAACCTGTACCAGAAAATCTGGGCTCAACGGCCCAGATTTTGCCGCCAAATCTGGGATTTTGCCGCCAAATTGCGGCAAAGATAAGGTTGTTGGATCCCGGATTTTGCGCCATCAACCTGGCTCTCGAAGCTTCTCTCTGAGGCCTATAAATACTGCACCTGGACCTGCTAACAGAATGGAGAAGAGAGGAGAAATTAGTAGATGCTTGTAATTTTTGTAGGATTTTTCTCTAGGTTTTAGTTCTTTAGACCCTCTTCTTCTTCCCTAGAAATTTTGTAAAGAGAGAGTTTGTAAGAGAGAGAAAGCTTGTGTATATCAAGGAGTGACAACTTGTGAAGCAAGGATTCATCCATTCTCTTCTCTCTACTCTTGCATTTCTAGTTTACTTGCTTTCTTTATTTCTTGCAATTTAATTCATGCTTTGCTTTTATTTTGTAATGGCTTGTAGCTAACTTTTCTACATGTACTAGCTAACCACTAACCTTGCTAACTACTAACTCATGGGTGATTGTTATCTTTAATCTTGCAAGTTGGATGGTCTTCTCTTCTCCGATGGGTTAAACCCCCCGTCATCCAAGTGGGAAAGTAATTAGATCAACACGCAAGACAAATCCATGCCGATGAATCAACATGAGGCACGCATTCACTATCACGGAGTTTAGTAAGTTTTAGTAAGGTAGTAAGGTTAGCTAGTCATGGTTTTCTTCCATTCAAGTTTTCTAAAGTTTTCTTTTCTTTTTAGTTGTTAGTCCAAATCCAATCTTGATTTTGATTTCTTTTACATTTTCTATCATGAACATATCCATCCATTCTTTCATTTCTTCTTCATTGTTTTATTCTTTATTTTTTTTAAGCATAGAAGAATTCTCGTTTTACATCTTCACTACCTATCGTAAAGCTTCCATCGCGAGCTCTCCCTGAGAATCGACTCGGTATAGCCCTATGCTATAACGGAGATTGGAAAGGGTATATTAATCATATCAAATACATTTGTGGAGTGATCTAAGCACTTGAGGTTGTTTCTAAACCTTATCTCCTTAATTGAATACATATATTTGTGCTCATTTATACTCCATAATACGACATCTTTCCCGTTTAATCAGCAAACAATCCCCAGGCATATAACAATTAAGCACACAAAGGATATCAAGCATATAAAGATAAACACAATAATAGTATGCAAGATATAAACAAGGAGACAAAGAGAGAGAGAGAGAGTGAACAATCGCAAACACAAGGGATTTGTTTCGAGGTTCGAGCACACTTGCTCTACTTCCCCGCCTTCGACACACGAAGGATTTCCACTATAATCGATCCCACCGGATCACTCGGTGCCGCAACACCTACAAGCTCTCGGACTCCCTAGCCCGTACACACCGCAAGCCCACCGGCTCGCCGAGGCCGCACCTCAAATAAAGAGTTCACACACGAACTCGAAACAACCGCGAACGCACTCGTCCGCCTCCTCAAAGAACAAAGATGAACTTTGGTGATCACAACTCTTGATCACCTAAAATCCTCTCACAACAAATCCCTATAGGTAGATATAACAATGGATAGCTGAAGTGTTGTGTGAGAAAACAAGGAAAGAAATGGTGGAGAAAAACTCAAGAAAATCTCTTTTAACACTCTTGATAAAAACTCCCCTTTTGATTGGAAGTATTAGCTCTCAATTTAGTGGAGAAAACTCTTTTAAAGAAGTGGGAAAAACTGGCTCAAAGTCCACTAGAAATCTTATTGAAAAATAATGCCCAAACCCCAAATTTATAGGGCTAGAAAACTAGCCGTTGGGGTCTGACAGAACTATCGGTCGACCGCCCGGTCGACCGGCTAACGGTCATATTTCAGACCATTGAGCCATCGGTCGACCGGACTGGTCGACCGAACCTCTAGAACAGAGAGCAGACTCTCTGCCGGTCGACCGTCCCGGTCGACCGAGGCTTTCCAGAGCGCAAGGCTCTCTGGATGGTCGACTGTCCCGGTCGACCGGCCCTCCAGCCAGACTCGTGCACGTCTATGCACGTCGCCCGGTCGACCGGCCCGGTCGACCGGCTGAAGCCAGGTCAGGGATTAAAAACTTGGTGTTTTTGGCTCAAATAAAATCCCATAAAATCATGAAAAATCTACAAAAATAGTTTTAACACTTTACTTTGATAAACAAACATGCTTGCACAGAATCAAGACATGTTACAAAAGATTTGAACTATTTTTGTAATTTGGAAAATTTGGCTTAAAAATGAAAACTGCATTTTCCAAACTTGATTTTTCAAAACTTGTTTTTTCAAAACTTCACCAAATACAAAAATAAGATATTTAAACTCATTTGAAGCATAGTGTGTATGGATATGATCCACTACACAAACATGGTGAAATATCTATGTTTTTGACATTAAGCACTAAACATGATTTTGGTTAAACTTGAATACCAAAAATCAAATATGTATTTTCTAAAATAAAAAATCTTTTGTAAAAACAAAACTATCAAGAGTGTGTGTGTATATGTACTTGAGCAATCCACCAACTAATCTATCCTTTATATTTTATCTAAAATAAAATCTTCTAAAAACAAACCTAGACACAAGTCTTCATCTTCTTGAAGTCTTCACTTAAAGCCTTCTCATCTTCTTGACTTGGTCCAAACACGATCCAAAAGCTCTTTGGATCAAACCGTGCTAGCCCTAAAACTTGACTTCAAATCCTTTGTTGAAGCTATGCACCTACTAAGATCTTGATCATAAATCTGTCACTAATTAAACACAAGATCATTAGTACTATAACTACATGAGTTGATCATCATCAAAACTAGAGTGATGGGCCTTCGGGCCAACAGAGAGGAGTAGGAGACGCGGTCGGGAGGGATCCAATCTAATTCGATCTGTGTTGTAAAGAAAGGCGATGGTTATGTTCTTGGAGAGGGATGAGGCCCACAGTGATCCCAAAGAGGAGAAGGCCGGAGTTGATCTCAAAGAGGAGAAGATTGACAGCTCAAGCACTCGGAGATTCATAGACACTAAGTTGAAGACGCTGAGTAGGAAGAGGTGACTCAGTAAGTCGTGAAAAACACCTAGAGGGGGGGTGAATAGGTGTGAATGCTAATCTAATGATCTTTTTAAACTTTAATTAAATGAGTGATGCAACGATCTCTCAAAACACGACTAAGAGCTGAATACCCCTTGCGAGGTTCTGAACTCCTTCCTCCCAATTCCCCTAGATATGGGTTAGAGGTGCGCAATGCAACCGTGTTGTATTGAGGTGTGATCGATCAATGCCAAGTATGATGATGAGAAATGAAATGCACACAATGTAACACAACAAGTATAGCAAGTAAAGTAAACAAGACTAGATTGCACAAGTAGAGGGTTAGTTCTCAAGTAAATAATTCAAGACAATATAAAGCAAGAGAAATTGAAAGCAAGAATAACGCAAAGGCAATCGCAAACAAGATGATTTTTTTTCGAGGTTCGAGCACACTTGCTCTAGTCCCCGCCTTCACCTCCGTGAAGGGTTTCCACTATCCACCGAGGATGCCTTTACAATATGGTCTACCGAAGACCGAGCACCGAGCTCCACCAAGTACAAAGGACCTCTACCGAAGAGGTTGCTCCACAAAGGAAGGAATACAAGAACAAAGTGATCACAACAAGATCACTACACTATTTCTCAAACTCTTTTACAAACACTCTCACTTCAATTACAACTTCACTATAGAATGAGTATAGGATTTTTGGCTCTATGAAGTGTGGTGAGAAAAACTTCAGTTGTAGAGAGATATTTGCAATCAAACACAACTGAAAAACTAGCTCAAAAAGATTGGAATGAAAGCTTTAAACTCTTTTCTTTTCTCTTTTGAAAACAATGAAAAACTTGAGGATTTTTCTAAGTAATATGAAGGAGAGACTTCTTCTCTATTTATAGGGTTGAAAATAAGTTAAAAACATTTTCTTTACACCTAATTCAACCTGCAAAAGCACCCCAACAACTCTCCAAAAATCTGTTAAAGCAGAAAAAGAAAACAGTTTTTCAGAAAATCCCAAAGAGGAAAGAGCCGTTGCTAAGTTGCAGGCTTGGCGGTCGACCGGTCCGGTCGACCGCCAGCCCTGCTGGAAAGAGCCGTTGGCTCTCAGTCGACCGGTCCGGTCGACCGACCCAAAAGGAGGAAACACAGTTTCCTTCTTCCGGTCGACCGGTCTGGTCGACCGAAAATTCCCGAGAGCAGAATGCTCTCCGTCGGTCGACCGGTCCGGTCGACCGACGGACATGCACAAACAGTGCATGTCCAGGAACATCGCCGGTCGACCGGGCCGGTCGACCGATGTTGCCTGAAACAGAAAAACTGGGCTGTTTTGAGTTAGAAAAATTTTGATAAATATTTTAAAAATACATATAGCTAAGTATTATGTAGAAAATAGTTTATACACATGTTTTAAACAAGTTTTTCAGGATATAAAGCTTTGGTACATGTATATATAAACTAAGGCATAAAACTTAGAAATAACCATTTTCAAAACATAGGAAATACATGAAACAAGTGTGTGTGCAAATCCTAGAGCCAAATTTCCTATATTCAAACTTTAACATTCTAAACTTACAAACTCTAAAAGACTTCAAGGCAATGCTTCAAGATGGGCTATCTCCACTTGATCTTCAATTTTTGCATCTTGAGCCCAATTGGAGTTGACTTGAGTCCAAAACCTTGTATTTGTGAGAGAAGACTTCTAGTATGAATAGAAATCTGAAAACACACTTAAACAACAAATGTTATTAGTACAAATAACTAATATGTTTTGTAATCATCAAAATACACTAAACAAGGGTGATTGTAACCTTGGGCCAACAATCTCCCCCTTTTTGATGATGACAAAACATATAAGTTATTGAAACAAATAAAGGAGGAAAAGCTTGGAAAGCTCCCCCTCAAACAATGCTATGTATTTATCATGAATATGAAAAGCTATGTAAACATACATAAAGCATTTAACAAACACAATAGTTTTTGTCCAAAAACTCAAATAAACACAAACTTTCTTTTTCTTCATGAAATGAAACTCAAATAGTATCAAACTTAGAAAGTTTAAACTTAAACACTTATTTTCCAAATATCTCAACAAACTTAACAAACTTATTCTCCCCCTTTTTGTCATACATCAAAAAGGGTTAAAACAAAATTTTAATTTTAAGAATCTATAATATAAACATTCAACTCACCACAAATAAACGAAAATCTAGCATAATCTAAAGGTTTAGTTAAAATATCGGCAAGTTGAAAATCGGTAGAAACATATTCAATAACAATATCACCTTTCTCATAATGATCTCTAAGAAAGTGATACCTAATGTCAATGTGTTTGGTTTTACTATATTGATTTGCATTCTTTGTCATGTGAATAGTACTAGTATTATCACAAAATATTTTAATATGATCAAAGTGTAAATCATAGTCAAGGAGAGTATGTTTCATCCAAAGAACTTGTGCACAACAAGCTCCGGCCGCAACATACTCCGCCTCGGCGGTTGATAGGGCTACCGAATTTTGCTTTTTGGAAGACCAAGATACAAGACAATTACCTAAGAATTGACATGTTCCACTTGTGCTCTTCCTATCTACCCTACAACCCGCATAGTCGGCATCCGAAAAACTCTTCATTTCAAATAATCCGGTTTTAGGATACCACAAACCCATTTCAATAGTGCACTTAAGGTATCTAATTATGCGTTTAACCGCTATTATGTGAGATTCTTTAGGACAAGATTGAAAACGTGCACAAAGACAAACGGAAAACATAATATCCGGCCTACTAGCCGTCAAATAAAGCAAGCTACCAATCATGCTACGGTATAATTTAATGTCTACACTTTTACCTTGTTCATCCTTGTCAAGCTTTGTAGTTGTTGCCATGGGAGTTTTGCTTACTCTTGATCCTTCAAGCCCAAACCTTTTGATTAGTTCCTTTGTGTACTTGGCTTGATTGATGAAGATCCCATCCTTCCTTTGCTTGATTTGGAGTCCAAGGAAATAGTTGAGCTCCCCCATCATAGACATTTCAAATTCATCCTTCATGCATGACTCAAAAGCTTTGCAAAGAGATTCATTAGTAGAATCAAAAATAATATCATCTACATAAATTTGCACAATAAGAATGTCATTTTCTTCATGTTTTGTAAACAAAGTTGTGTCAATTTTACCTTTCTTAAAACCATTTGAAATCAAAAATGAGGAAAGTCTTTCATACCAAGCCCTAGGGGCTTGTTTTAAACCATAAAGAGCTTTATCTAATTTAAAAACAAAATCCGGATGAGTAGGATCAACAAACCCGGGGGTTGTTCAACATACACCTCCTCTTCAATAAATCCATTTAGAAAAGCACTTTTAACATCCATTTGAAATAATTTGAAATCTTTATATGAGGCAAATGCTAGTGTCATCCGTATGGCTTCAAGCCGTGCTACGGGTGCAAAGGTTTCTTCAAAATCGATCCCTTCGATTTGAGTGTAACCTTGGGCAACTAACCTAGCCTTGTTTCTAACTACATTACCCGATTCATCCAACTTGTTCTTAAAGATCCACTTAGTACCAATTGTTGGTCTATCGTGGGGCCTAGGAACAAGGTGCCAAACTTGGTTGCGCTCAAATTGATTGAGTTCCTCTTGCATGGCTAGCAACCAATATGAATCGGCCTCGGCTTCGAGGACATTTTTGGGTTCTATGTGTGAAATAAATGCAAAGTGGCCACAATAATCTTGAATTTTAGAGCGAGTAGTTACCCCTTTTGATACTTCACCTATGACGAGGTCCTTGGGATGATGAGGATTGAATCTCCAATCCTTAGGTAGTGGTTGAGTAGGCTCCACCTCATTTGTTTGATGTTCATTTCCTTGGGCCTCTTCCACTTTGGCTTCACTTCCATCATCATCCTTTGGCTTGTCTCCCATGGTAGAAGCATCCTCCAAGGTGACTTTCTCCAAGCCTTCATACAAAGCATCTATTTCTACAACATTCTTAACAAACTTGTTAGATTCCTCAAACTTAACATGAATAGACTCTTCAATAGTCAAAGATGATCTAATGAAAACTCTATAAGCTTTACTAGTGTTTGAGTAACCTACAAAAATAGCCTCATAAGATTTAGGATCAAATTTTCCTAAAAAATCTTTTGTGTTTAAAACAAAGCATTTGCAACCAAAAACTTTAAAATAGGAAACATTAGGTTTTCTAGAAAAATACATTTCAAAAGAAGTTTTAGTTGTATTTTTACACAAGAAAACACGATTAGATATGTAGCATGATGTATTAACGGCATCGGCCCACAAATAATGTGGTAGACCATATTCACTTAGCATTGTACTAGCCATCTCTTGTAATGTTCTATTTTTCCGTTCAACTACTCCATTTTGTTGTGGAGTTCTAGGACAAGAAAGTTCATGCTTTATTCCATGTTCATCACAAAAAGTGGTAAAGGGTTGGTTAATGAATTCACCTCCTCTATCACTTCTTATTCTCAAATCGAAACATCTTTTTCTTTTTCAACTCTTTTCTTAAAAATTTGGAAATACGAAAATGCTTGGCTTTTATGTTCAAGAAAGAAAACCCAAGTAAATCTTGAAAAATCATCAACCAAAACATAAGCAAATCTATTCCCACTTAAACTTTTGGTTTGTGTAGGGCCAAAAAGATCCATATGGATTAACTCCAAAGGACGTGATGTCATGATATCCTTAATTGACTTGAAAGAAGACTTAGTTTGTTTCCCAAATTGACATGCGTCACAAACTCGGTCCTTTTCAAAATTCAAATAAGGAATACCTTTCACCATTTCCTTTGTGTTTAACCTAGAAATGTGATCAAAAGAAATATGCCCTAATCTCCTATGTCACAACCAAGAGTCATCATCGAGGGCTTTCAAACAAGTAATATTACAAGACATATTCAACATATCAATCATATAAACATTACTTTCATGAAAACCGGAAAATACACAAGCATTAGAAATTCTATCAATAACTTTACAAGCAACATTATCAAAAACAACATCAAAACCTTTATCACAAAGTTGACTAACACTCAAGAGATTATGCTTGAGGCCATCAACTAAAACTACATTTTCAATTAAAGGAGAGGTGCCAAGTTTTACATTACCAATACCGATGATTTTACCCTTGGCGTCATCTCCGAAGGTGACGGTGCCACCTTCATGATATCTTGATAGGGTTGCAAAGTTGTTGATGTCCCAAGTCATGTGCCTTGAGCAACCGCTATCAAGATACCACAAACCTCTACGTCGTTGGGCTTTGGAAAGTACCTACATTATTTAAAACAATTGTTGACTTTGGTACCCAAACTTTCTTGGGTCCTTGAAAGTTAGTGTTACGAACCCAAACATTATGATGTGATGCACTTAGTCTATCATAACAAAAATTAGCTAAGTGTCCTTTCCGCCCACAATGTGAACATGAGTACACTTTTCTATACATGAAAGCATGATGTGTATGTGTAGTGTGAGCATGTTTTGGGGTTTTGCCATGTTGTTTAGGTTGTGTAGCATGAACATGAACATGAGCATGAGTATTTTTTTTTGGGCTTGTTTCTTAGGAAACATAGCCTCAATTTTCTTCTTGTTAAACTCACAATCTTTCAAAACAACACTTAAAGAGTCTAATCTTTCCTTAAGCATAGAAACTTCATTTGAATCAATTAGTGGGGCCTTACCTTTGCAAGAGATCTTATAT
Source organism: Agave tequilana (assembly GCA_038442645.1). NCBI lineage: Eukaryota > Viridiplantae > Streptophyta > Magnoliopsida > Asparagales > Asparagaceae > Agave > Agave tequilana. The sequence goes on along the minus strand of JAVJIF010014580.1, from coordinate 91,472 downwards.
TTTTCAAAATCATTTTTGGTAGTGGCCAAAGTGGAAACCAACTCATCCTTTTCTTTTGTAAGAGTAAAAACTTGAAGACTTAAAGATTCATTTTCCTTTTTCATTTTAATATACTTTTTCTTTAAGAAATCATAGTTTTGTGACAACTCAACAAAAGCCTCTTCTAACACATCCATAGAAAGTTCATTATCATGAGAAGGGGAAGAGGTTACCTTGCTTGTGCCTTCATTAGCCATGAAGCACATGTTGGCGGTGTCTATTTCTTCCTCGGATTCGGTCTCCGAATCCCAAGTTGCCTTCATAGCCTTCTTCTTGTAAGGCTTCTTTGAAGTGGAAGGCTTTGCTTTGTCCGGACACTCCGCCACAATGTGTCCCGGTTTTTGGCAATTGAAGCATATGATCTTTCTTTCTTCTTTGCCTCCTTGCCATCTCCTTCTACCTTGGTACTTCGCCTTGTTGTACATCCTCCGGACATTCTTAACAAGGAGTGAGAGCTCCTCATCATCTTCTTCTTCATCATCTTCATCGGAGTGTGTAGCTTGACTCTTGAAGGCGATAATCTTCTTTTTGGAGGGAGCCATATCCTCCCTTGCTTTCCTTTCCATCTCATGGGTTTTGAGGTTCCCAATGAGACCTATGAGCTCCATCTCTTCATTGTCATTGAGTTCCTTCAAGGTTGTAGCTTTAACTTCCCATGAAGGAGGAAGAGCCCGGATGATCTTCCTTACTCTTTGATCATTGTTGATATCTTCACCTAAAGAAGAGAGTCCATTAGTAATCTTGGTAAATCTTGTAACCATATCATCTATGGTTTCATTGTCTTGCATGCTAAATGTTTCATATTGAGACCGAAGAAGGTCAATCTTAGCCTTCTTTACTTGTGAGGTCCCCTCATGAGTGACTATCAAGTGTGACCAAATCTCAAATGCGGATTTGCAATGTATAACCCTAGCTATGTCATCATCATTTAGGGCTTGAAGAAGTGCATAGTGAGCTTTGGCATTGGCATCGAATTCCTTAGTCTCTATTTCGGACCAAGTGGATTCGTCACCGGGGGGTACACTAAAGGACTTAGTCACGGCCTTTGCAACTCGGCTACCTAGAGATTGCAAAAACACGGTCATCTTAACTTTCCATATGGGAAAGTTAAGTCCATCAAACTTAGGAGGGGTTTTAATTCCATCGGCCATTTTTACTATATGAATATGAATGAAATGATTAGCAAATTAGGATCTTCTCTAAGGTGGTTAAACCAAATCCTAGAGTCCAAGCTCTGATACCAATTGAAAAACACCTAGAAGGGGGGTGAATAGGTGTGAATGCTAATCTAATGATCTTTTTAAACTTTAATTAAATGAGTGATGCAACGATCTCTCAAAACACGACTAAGAGCCGACTTGCGAGGTTCTGAACTCCTTCCTCCCAATTCCCCTAGATATGGGTTAGAGGTGCGCAATGCAACCGTGTTGTATTGAGGTGTGATCGATCAATGCCAAGTATGATGATGAGAAATGAAATGCACACAATGTAACACAACAAGTATAGCAAGTAAAGTAAACAAGACTAGATTGCACAAGTAGAGGGTTAGTTCTCAAGTAAATAATTCAAGACAATATAAAGCAAGAGAAATTGAAAGCAAGAATAACGCAAAGGCAATCGCAAACAAGATGATTTGTTTCGAGGTTCGAGCACACTTGCTCTAGTCCCCGCCTTCACCTCCGTGAAGGGTTTTCACTATCCACCGAGGATGCCTTTACAATATGGTCTACCGAAGACCGAGCACCGAGCTCCACCAAGTACAAAGGACCTCTACCGAAGAGGTTGCTCCACAAAGGAAGGAATACAAGAACAAAGTGATCACAACAAGATCACTACACTATTTCTCAAACTCTTTTACAAACACTCTCACTTCAATTACAACTTCACTATAGAATGAGTATAGGATTTTTGGCTCTATGAAGTGTGGTGAGAAAAACTTCAGTTGTAGAGAGATATTTGCAATCAAACACAACTGAAAAACTAGCTCAAAAAGAATTGGAATGAAAGCTTTAAACTCTTTTCTTTTCTCTTTTGAAAACAATGAAAAACTTGAGGATTTTTCTAAGTAATATGAAGGAGAGACTTCTCCTCTATTTATAGGGTTGAAAATAAGTTAAAAACATTTTCTTTACACCTAATTCAACCTGCAAAAGCACCCCAACAACTCTCCAAAAATCTGTTAAAGCAGAAAAAGAAAACAGTTTTTCAGAAAATCCCAAAGAGGAAAGAGCCGTTGCTAAGTTGCAGGCTTGGCGGTCGACCGGTCCGGTCGACCGCCAGCCCTGCTGGAAAGAGCCGTTGGCTCTCGGTCGACCGGTCCGGTCGACCGACCCAAAAGGAGGAAACACAGTTTCCTTCTTCCGGTCGACCGGTCTGGTCGACCGAAAATTCCCGAGAGCAGAATGCTCTCCGTCGGTCGACCGGTCCGGTCGACCGACGGACATGCACAAACAGTGCATGTCCAGGCACATCGCCGGTCGACCGGGCCGGTCGACCGATGTTGCCTGAAACAGAAAAACTGGGCTGTTTTGAGTTAGAAAAATTTTGATAAATATTTTAAAAATACATATAGCTAAGTATTATGCAGAAAATAGTTTATACACATGTTTTAAATAAGTTTTTCAGGATATAAAGCTTTGGTACATGTATATATAAACTAAGGCATAAAACTTAGAAATAACCATTTTCAAACATAGGAAATACATGAAACAAGTGTGTGTGCAAATCCTAGAGCCAAATTTCCTATATTCAAACTTTAACATTCTAAACTTACAAACTCTAAAAGACTTCAAGGCAATGCTTCAAGATGGGCTATCTCCACTTGATCTTCAATTTTTGCATCTTGAGCCCAATTGGAGTTGACTTGAGTCCAAAACCTTGTATTTGTGAGAGAAGACTTCTAGTATGAATAGAAATCTGAAAACACACTTAAACAACAAATGTTATTAGTACAAATAACTAATATGTTTTGTAATCATCAAAATACACTAAACAAGGGTGATTGTAACCTTGGGCCAACAAGTCGAAGATGGCTGACTCCGGGAGAACTTAGGCTTGATTTGTAGAGTTGATGAGGAGATTTTTAGAGGAATTTGACAAAGGATTATAGATCTAGGTTTTGTGGAAAAGATTAGGGCTTTAGTGAAGGAGATAAAAGATGTGCTCTGATACCATGTTACAATACTTGAACAAAGAGAAAAACTAAATTGTATTGTCATGATTGATGGGGGCAATTGCCCGAGTATAAATATATATGTTGTGATAACTGAAATTACACCTAGAGGGAGGGGGTGAATAGGTATAATGCTAATCAATATACAAATAATGATTTAATTAAAAATGAGATGATGCAACGATCACTCAAAGCAAGATTAGAAGCCGTATACCCCGCGAAGGGCTCTGAACTCCTTCCTCGTGATTCCTCTAAATAAGAGTTTGAGGTGCGTGCAATGCAATCTTGTTATAAGAGTATAAATTGACAATATGAGAATGAATGAATTGAAAGTAAAAGATACAAGTAAACTAATCACAAACACAGAGATTTGTTTCGAAGTTCGAGCACCCAGCTCTACGTCCCCGCCTTCACCCAGAAGAATTTCCAATCCACTATAATTTTCATAAAGGATTACAATCACTAGGGAGTACCCAACTCCTCAATTACACTCCTCTAGTTCAGAGGTAGTGTAGCCACAAGTACAATAATCACTTGGTGATCAAAAGACCACAAACTCTCTTTTACAATCTCTTATAGAGTGGAATATGATTTTTAGCTCAAGAAGTAAAGTGAGAGAAAAATTTCAGTAGTAAAGACTTGTAACACTTGAAAACCAACTGAAAAATTTTGCAATAGAAAGAACTTTGAAAGTGAAAAGTAATGAAACACTTCTTCTCTTGAAAACACTTGAAACTTGGGAATTTTTTTTGTTGAAAACAAAAGACCAATGACCTCTATTTATAGGGAATGAATAAATACCATTCATAATTGATATTAGGTCATTGTGGGAGAGTTTAGCCTCTAGGAAACAAGAAATAGCTGTTGGAATCACTAGAAAACAAAATAGGTCCAAAATATAGCCGTTGGGGCAATCTGGATAACTGTCGGTCGACCGGCCGGTCGACCGGCAAGCCACTTGGCAAAGAGCCGTTGGCTCTGTTCGACAGCCCGGTCGACCGTCGGCTATATTCAAAACAAAATATTGAACTGTCGGTCGACCGGCAAAACCCGAGAGTTAGGGTCATGCAGTCGGTCGACTGGTCGGTCGAACGCAGGGTCTGTCGGTCGACCACCCGGTCGACCAGCAGACGTGCACAGACATGCACGCTCACGGCCATAAGGCCCTGTCGACCAGACGATCAACCGATCTGGCCTGAAACAGAATCTGTCGACCGGACCGGTCGACCGTAATGGCCTGAAATAGGATATAAGGAGATTTTTTATTTTTGAAATATTTTTGAAATATTTTTAAATGGTTTGAGGGTTATGAAGCATGCTATAGGATATGAAATACATATTTTAAACTGGATATAAAAATTTGAAACATTATGAAACATGTATATTAATCAAACATCCACCAAAACAAACATAACTAAAAACTTGTATTTTGAAAAGTGTATTTTTGTGTGTGTGACTTCTTGAGCACTACTATCATATCCTTACTCTTAACATACGAAATTCTTACAATGGTTCTAGACGACTACAAGATCTTTAATACGGGCTTTTTCATTTGCAACGTAGAGAACTTGAATTCTTGATCCAATTTATGAGTCATGTTGAGTCAACACCACCTTCCTTTAGAGAAGAAAACATCTTGAATCCTAAGAACCCTGAAATAATCTTAAACACTTAAACTTGATTAGTAAAAATAACTATTTATGTTTTGTGATCATCAAAACTCTAAAACTGGGTGATTGTAACCTTGGGTCAACAATCTCCCCCTTTTTGATGATGACAAAACATATGAGTTATTTCAAAACAAAAGTGAAAGGAGCTTGAAAAAGCTCCCCCTCAAATCATGCTTTCTTTCAAGCATAATTAAAGAATGTAACAAACAAGTAATTTTGTTTAATAGAAAAAATAACTCAACAAAAACTTTTCTCTCCCTTTTTGTCATGCATCAAAAAGGGTTAAGACAAAAAAAAATGTTTGAAGAGTATTTGTAAAAATCTCATGAATCATAACACAAATATTTAATTCACCACAAATAAAGGAAAATCTATTATAATCTAGTGGTTTAGTAAAAATATCGCAAGTCGAAAATCAGTAGAAACATAATCAATATCAATATCACCTTTCTCAAAATGATCCCTAAGAAAGTGATATACTATATTGATTTGCATTCTTAGTCATATGAATTGTACTAGTATTATCACAAAATATTTTGACATGGTCATAATGCAAATCATAATCAAGGAGAGTATGTTTCATCCAAAGGACTTGAGCACAACATCCCCCCCGCAACATACTCCGCCTCAGCGGTTGAGAGGGCTACCGAATTTTGTTTCTTAGAAGACCATGAAACAAGACAATTACCGAGAAATTGACATGTTCCACTTGCACTCTTCTTATCCACTCTACAACCCGCATAGTCGGCATCTAAAAAACTCATTAAGAATTGTCCGGTCTTCGGATACCATAGACCCATTCCAATAGTGCCCTTAAGGTATCAAATAATGCGTCTTACCGTAATCAAGTGGGATTCTTAAGGGCAAGATTGGAATCTAGCACAAAGACGCACACTAAACATAATATCCGGCCTACTAGCCGTTAAATACAACAAACTACTAATCATGCTTCTATATAATTTTATGTCTACACACTTACCTTGGTCATCCTTGTCAAGCTTAGTAGTGGTAGCCATGGGAGTGTTGCAAGTTTTTGAGCCTTCAAGTCCAAATTTCTTGGTGAGTTCCTTAGTGTACTTGATTTGACTTATGAAGATCCCATCACTCCTTTGCTTGATTTGGAGTCCAAGAAAATAGTTCAATTCACCCATCATAGACATTTCAAATTCATGCTGCATACATGATTCAAACTCCTTGCAAAGAGATTCATTAGTAGAACCAAAGATGATATTATCAACATAGATTTGTACAATAAGAATGTCACTAGCAACATGTTTAGTAAATAAAGTAATGTCTACTTTGCCCTTAACAAAATCATTTGATAAAAGAAAAGAGGAAAGTCTTTCATACCAAGCTCTTGGAGCTTGTTTTAAACCATACAATATCTTATCTAGTTTGAAAATTAAATTTGGATGTATATGATCAACAAAACCGAGGGGTTGTTCAACATATACTTCCTCTTCAATAAGACCATTTAAAAATGCACTTTTTACATCCATTTGAAAAAGTTTAAAATTTTTATAAGATGCATAAGCTAGTGTGATCCGTATGGCTTCTAGCCGTGCTACGGGTGCAAAGGTCTTCTCAAAGTCGGTTCCTTCACTTGGGTGTAACCTTGGGCCACTAATCTAGCTTTATTTCTAACAACATTTCTTGACTCATCCAGCTTGTTCTTAAAAATCCACTTAGTACCAATAATTGGTCTATCATGGGGTCTGGGAACAAGATGCCAGACTTGGTTGCGCTCAAATTGATTGAGCTCTTCTTGCATAGTAAGTAACTAATATGAGTCACCCTCAGCTTCGAGGATGTTTTTGGGTTCAAAATGAGATATGAATGCATAATGCCCACACAAATCATGGAGTTTGGAGCGAGTAGTTACCCCCTTTGATACATCACCTATGATGAGATCTTTGGGATGATTTGTAGCGTATCTCCAATCTTTAGGAAGTGGTTGTGATGGTTCCACTTCATCCCTTTGTACTTCACCATTGGTTCTTACTTGTCTTCTTGAATGGATGAGTCCTTCAAGGATATTTTCTCCATATCTTCACCTAAAGAATCATTCTCTGCCACATTCTTAACAAATGCATTAGACTCTTCAAATTTAACATGCATAGATTCTTCAATAGTAAGTGAAGATTTATTGAACACTCTGTATGCTTTGCTAGTGCTAGAATAACCAACAAAAATTGCTTCAAAAGCCTTAGCATCAAAATTTCCCAAATTATTTTTGGTGTTCAAAACAAAACATTTGCATCAAAAAACTTTAAAATACGAAACATTTGGTTTTCTCAATGATACATTTCAAAGGAAGTTTTGAAAGTATTTTTACAAAGGTAAATTCGGTTTGATATATAGCATGCGGTGTTTACGGCCTCGGCCCATAAGTATTGAGGGAGCCCGTATTCACTTATCATGGTCCTAGTCATTTCTTGAAGAGTTCTATTCTTCCATTCAACGACTCCATTTTGTTGTGGAGTTCTAGGACATGACATTTCATGCTTAATTCCATTATCATCGCAATAAGTCATAAAGAGTTAGTTGACAAACTCACCACCTCTATCACTTCTTATGCATAAAATCGAAAGACCCTTTTCTTTTTCAACCCTTTTTCGAAAAATCTTAAAATGTGAAAAAGTTTGATCTTTGTGCTCCAAAAAGAATATTCATGTGAAACGAGAGAAATCATCGACTAAAACAAATACATATCTATTATCATTTAAACTTTTAGTTTTAGTTGCTCCAAATAGATTCATGTAAATCAATTCTAATGGCCTAGATGTCATGATAACCTTGATTGGTTTGAAAGAGGACTTGGTTTGTTTCCCAAGTTGGCATGCATCCCAAATGTGGTCCTTCTCAAACTTCAAATGAGGAATACCCTTCACTGATTCCATCAAAAGAAGCATGGCCTAATCTTCTATGCCATAACCAAGAAATCTTATCAAAAGCATTTAAATATTTTGTAGTGCAAACCAAATTAAGCATATCAATATTGTAGACGTTATTTTCTCAAAATCCAGTGAGAATGCATTCATTATCATAAATATTGCAAGAAGATTCATCAAAAATAACTTTAGAACCACGATCATATAGTTGACTAATAATAAGTAAATTATGTTTAATCCCATCAATAAGAATTACATTTTTAATTAAAGGAGATGTTCAAATCTTGATGTTACCTATACCAATGATGGTGCCATTGGAGTCAGCTCCGAAGGTGACGGTGCCACCTTCAACATACCTCGATAGGGTTACAAAATTATTTATGTCCCATGTCATATGCCGTGAGCAACCACTATCAAGGTACCACCGCTCTCTACGTCTTTGAGTCTTGGTGTGTACCTATATCAAATAATTAGATAGTTGATTTTAATACCCACATTTTCTTGGGTCCTAACATGTTAGTGTTTCAAACCCAAACATGATTATTCATACTATTTATATGATCATAACAAAATTTGGATAAATGACCATTTCGGCCACAATAAGTACATTTAAATTCTCCCATATTTAAAAGCATAATGACCATGTGGTTTATGAATATGTGATTTGTGAGCATGTGATGTTTTAGCATGATTGACAAGTGATGTGTTGGCATGATGAACATGTGGAGTTTTAGCAAGTGATGGTTTACTATGTTGAACATGTAAAGTGAGCATGTGTTTCTTTGTAAACATTTCTTCTAGTTTAGTATTGTTAAATGCACATTCTTTTAGAACATTTCCTAAATCACTTATTTTAGTTTTTAACGTAGAAATCTCATTTTCATTAATTTTAGGAAATTTAGCTTTGCATGAAACTCTATATGCATCAAAATCTCTTTGTGTTGAAATAATAGTGGAAGATAATTAATCTTTTTCTCGTGTAATAGTAATATGGTTGTTAAGTATTTCATTTTCCTTTTTCAATTTCAAACATTCTTTCTTCTTAGAATCATAATTTTCTGAAAGTTCAATGAAAGCTTGTAATAACTCTTCTTTGCTTATTTCATCATCATAAGATAGTTTGGGAGTTACCTCAAGTGTGTTTGCCATGAAACACATGTTAGCCGTGTTATCTTCATCTTCGGATTCACTTTCTGAATCCCAAGTGGCTTTGAACGCCTTCTTTACAAACGACTTCTTTTGCTTCATGGAGGAAGATATCTTGTTCATGAAATCTGGACATTCGACCATGATGTGTTCAGGTTTTCGACAGGTGAGCATATGATTTTCTTCTCCTCCTTTTCTTTCCATCGCCTTCTATGGTTGAGATTTTTCTTGTGGTACATTCTTTTTACATTTCTCACAAGAAGAGATAGCTCTTCATCATCGGAGATGGTGGAGGTAGACTTGAAAGCAATAGACTTTTTCTTTTGAGGCATCGTTTCTTCTCTAGCCTTTTTCTCCATCTCATGAGTCTTAAGGTTATCAATAAGACTGATGTGCTCCATCTCGTCTTTGTCGTTCAATTCCTTCAAGGTGGTAGCTTTGATTTCCCATGATGGAGAGAGTGCACGAATCACCTTATGCACCTTTTGGTCCTTGTTAATTTCATCACCTAGTGAAGCAAGAGCATTTGTGATTTTAGTAAACTTAGTAATCATATCATCAATAGATTCATTTTCTTGCATTCTAAAGCTTTCATATTGGGAACGCAAGAGATCAATTTTAGCTCTCTTGACTTGTGATGTTCCCTCATGATGACCAATAAGTGTTGCCTAATCTCATAGGTGGATTTGTAATGGATAAACCGTATTAAGTCATCTCATTTAATGCTAAAAGGAAGGCATTTTAAGCCTTTACATTTGCATCAACTTCCAAGGAGGTAAGGTCGGACCAAGTGTCCTCCTCACCTTCGGGTGCGCTATAGGGCTTGGTCAAAGACTTAGCAACTTGGCTACCTAGAGATTGCAAAAATATGTTCATCCTAACTTTCCATATGGGAAAGTTGAGTCCATCAAATTTGGGAGGGGATTTAATGTTATCGGCAATCTCTACTAGTGTATGAATGAAGATATGAAAATAGTGATTAGCAATTTATAGAATCTCTCTAAGGATGTAAAGTCAAAAACTAGAGTCCTAACTTTGATACCAATTGAAATTACACCTAGAAGGGGGGTGAATAGGTGTAATGCTAATCAATATACAAATAATGATTTAATTAAAAATAAGATGCTACAACGATCACTCAAAGTAAGATTAGAAGCCATATACCCCGCGAAGGGCTCTGAACTCCTTCCTCATGATTCCTCTAAATAAGAGTTTGAGGTGCGCAATGCAATCTTGTTGCAAGAGGATAGATCGACAATATGAGAATGAATGAATAGAAAGTAAAAGATATAAGTAAACCAATCACAAACACAGAGATTGTTTCGAGGTTCGAGCACCCAGCTCTATGTCCCCGCCTTTACCCAGAAGGATTTCTGATCCACTATAATTTTCACAAAGGATTATAATCACTAGGGAGTACCCAACTCCTCAATCACACTCCTCTAGTTCAGAGGTAGTGTAGCCACAAGTACAATAATTACTTGGTGATCAAAGAACCACAAACTCTCTTTTACAACCTCTTATAGAGTGGAATATGATTTTTGGCTCAAGAAGTAAAGTGAGAGAAAAATTTCAGTAGTAAAGACATGTAATACTTGAAAACCAACTGAAAATTTTTGCAATAAAAAGAACTTTGAAAGTGAAAAGAAATGAAACACTTCTTCTCTTGAAAACACTTGAAACTTTAAAATTTTTCTTGTTGAAAACCAAAGACCAATGACCTCTATTTATAGGGAATGGATAAATAGCATTCACAATTGATACTAGGTCATTAGGGGAGTGTTTAGCCAGTAGGAAACAAGAAATAGCCGTTGGAATCACTAGAAAACAAAACAGATCTAAAATATAGTCGTTAGGCAATCTGGACAACTGCCAGTCGACCAGCCGGTCGACCGACAAGCCACTTGGCAAAGAGCCGTCGCCCGCCCGGTTGACCGCCGGTTATATTCAAAACAAAATATTGAACTGTTGGTCGACAGGTAAAACCCGAGAGTTAGGGTCATGCAATTGGTCTACCGCAGGGTCTGCCGGTCGACCGTCCGTCGACCGGCAGACGTGCACAGACATGCACGCTCACGGCCATAAGTCCCGGTCGACCGTAAATGCCTGAAATAGGATATAAGGAGATTTTTTATCTTTGAAATATTTTAAATGATTTGAAGGTTATGAAGCATGCTATAGGAGATGAAATACACGTTTTAAACTGGATATAAAAATTTGAAGCATTATGAAACATGTATATTAATCAAACATGCACCAAAACAAACATAACCAAAAACTTGTATTTTGAAAAGTGTATTTTTGTGTGTGTGACTTCTTGAGCACTACTATCATATCCTTACTCTTTAACATACTAAATTCTTACAATGGTTCTAGGCGACTACAAGATCTTTAAAACGGGCTTTTCCATTTGCAACGTAGAGAACTTAAATTCTTTATCCCGTTTATGAGTCATCTTGAGTCAACACCACCTTCCTTTAGAGAAGAAAACAACTTAGATCCTAAGAACCCTGAAATAATCTTAAACACTTAAACTTGATTAGTATAAATAACTATATATGTTTTGTGATCATCAAAACTCTAAAACCGGGTGATTGTAACCTTGGGCCAACAATAACAATCTGTATGCTCTGATACCAACTGTTGTGAAACGGACTGCCCCCATGACCAATCGCTGGGGCGACACAGCGGAAGTAACACAGAATCGATGAGCAACTAGAAGAAAAAGAAAGAAGAAGAAGATATTCTGAAGTAAGAAAGCCAACACAATTTAACGTAGTCCACCGATTAAACAGATCGTGTTAACGTCCACGAGAGAAGGGGAGAAACTTTATTAACCTTTGGGAGAGTACGATTAGAAACACTTACAACTCTTGCTAAGAAGATTACAAGCCCTTTGATGGCCTTTGAGAACAGCGAAACCCTGATATCTAAAGCTTCTCATACAAATCTCTCTTTAATGAATTGCACCCTTTAGGAATTGTCAATTCATTGAATACATTGAAGGCCAACCTGAAGGGTTTATTTATTAACCATAGAACTCTTCTAATCCTATACAGACTTCATCAATACGAAAAATCACCACCTCAGAGGAAAGAAAACCCGAATCCAAATCAAGACTGGAAACAAATCCAGAAAAGGAAACAGTCAGACCTGACATTAGTCGACTAGGCTTTAGTACAAGTCAACTAATAACATATATTAGTCGACTATAGTCAATTATTAGTCAACTACTCTGAGAAAATCTTAGAATCCAACTCTCTGTTAGCAAGACCTAGTCAACTATATTAATGTATAAATTGACCTATTCTTATTATTAGTCGACTATAACAAGTATACGTCGACTAGTACTATGCATAGCTTTTTGTACACATCCTTCTTTGATCTCTATAGTTTCTTCTACCTTCACGACGTATTCCAGTCATAATCCTAACAATCTTCCCCTTGACTTGAATTCGTCCAAGTTCAAGAATAGCCACCACACTCCATGTGCTCGCATCACTACACAACTGAACAAATCTTGACTTCATCTCTATCTCACTTCCTCTTCTCTATAACCCTCCCATTGGGTTCAAAACTTGATTTAGTCGAACAAGTTCAGGCCAGACTTGAACGTAATCACCTAACGATCTCCTTAATCCTCACATGATTTATGAGAATTTGCTCCACTGTAGGAGTAACGATCTGGACTTTCTTGTTTTACATCGGCGCTGTCTAGTCCAAATCTACCTTCGGGGTAAAACTAAACACCCGAGTTCAAAACCATCGTAGTCTCTGATTGTTCCAAAATCTTTGATCTAGAACCCGAGGATAACTGCAATCCACCAACTGTAACCTCTAAATTTTGCAACATGTAAACATCTTTGACATGTTCGGCCAGAAACTTCACATGGGTATCTTTGAAAACTTTCAGAAGATCACCTTCAGAACTGAAACTAAACCCTTCTCCATATAGGGTTCCAAAAGAGATAAGATTGTACCTTGATTCAGGAACATGACGAACACACTGAAGAGTAGTGATGCATCCATCATGAGACCGAAACTGAATTGTTCTTTCACCGATCACCTTGCTTGCAGTAGAATTCTCCATGAAGATTTTTTCCCTTGAACCAAAGTGTATGAGGAAAACATCTTCCTATTGGAACTGATATGTTGTGAATATCCAGAGTCAATTATCCATCTATCTTTGTTACCGACCGATCTGTCTATAACAAATAAAATGTCACACTTTTCTTCATCATCTTCAACTAGTTCAGCGACACTAGTGTCTGGTTATTTCTTGTTTTGAGTCTAACAATCAGAGCTAATATGCCCTTATTGTGATACCAGTTGCACACCAAATTCTTATATTTTGGGTTATTCATGGATTCATTATTACTCTTCTCCTTTGAAAAGTGAACTTGCTCGGAATCATCACGATGAGACTCACCCGTCAACTAATTGTCAATTTTGTCCTTGTGGAGCAGATGCTTTTTAACCTCATTGACCTTGATAGTTGATTTTTTTCCATAGATGATAGCTTTCCTAAAACTCTTATATGAAGAAGGTAAAGAATACAATGATAGAAATGCTTGATTCTCATCTACTATCTTAACCTCTATCTTATCTAAGTCATTGATAATAGGGAACAATTCTGTAATATGAAACTTAATAGGTGAACCTTTATGCATGCAGAGAAGAAAGAGACGCTACTTCAGGATCAACCGATTCGCCAACATCTTTTCAGATAATGATCTTGAAATCGCTCTCACAATAAGGATGTTGTTTTCTCCATAGAAAACTCATCTAGCACTTCGTCCGTCAAGAAAAACTGAATAGTTGTCAAGCCATTCTCATCCAACTCATGCCAGTTTCTTCCTTCATGTCTTGAGGCTATTTCTCCCTTCCAAGTAGTGCTTTCTTCAACCCGCTCTAGGTCAGGATGTCGTTCATCCTAATCTTTCACCTGCTAAAATTGATGACACTATTGAACTTTTGAATATCAAACTTGATTGTAAGCATCTTCACGTTGACCTTACTCTGATACCAATTGTTGTGATAACAATCTGTATGCTCTGATACCAATTATTATGAAACGGATTGCCCCCACGATTATGTTGGTCCAAAAGCCCATCACTCTAGTTTTGATGATAATTAACTCATGTAGTTATAGTACTAATAATTTTGTTGTTGTTAAGTTTCAGATATTGATCAAGATCTTAATTGGTATTTAGCTTCATTGAAGCTAATACATGGTGATTCAAGAGCTCAAGCTTATAGAATATATCAAGTACTCAAAGAGGAGTTTAACTCGGAGAATCAAAGTTTGGATCAAGTTTACTTGGAGAAGAAGATTTACAAGAAGACTTGAGTATAGAGTTTGTGAGTTTAGATCTCTTGTACAGAATATATTAGTTTTGATTGCTCAAACTCACACATACAAAAAAATTTTTATTTTCGGTTTAACCAGTTTACGTTTCGTATTTTGCTTCTCATCAAAAACAAGTTCATATCTTTTTGTTTGCATATATATACACTATTAAGCTTCAAATATATTTGAATAACTTGCTTTTGTGTTTGTAGAGTTTTGGAAAACTAGTATTCATTTCAAAAGTTTTCATACCTAGTGTTCCAGTTTTGGTATTTCATAAGGATTGGTTTTTGATACATGTCTATTAGTTTTTCATATTTATATATCATGTTTTATCATGTATCTCAAAGCCTACTTATTATCAAAACACTTTTTAAACCAATGCAAAATATTTAAAAATGAGTTTGATTTCAAAAATTATCTAAAAACAGTGTTTTAGGCCAGGTTGGTCGATTGGACCTTAGGGCCGACTTTGGGTGACTGTTTGTGCATGTTTGTTAGGCAACTTACTGGTCGACCTACAAACCTAGTGATTGACCGGCGGTCAACCAACTGTCACATCCAAGTCTCGGTTTGGCTCGGTCAACCGGTAAGTCGACAGTTTGTCTGATTGCTCAAATACCCTTTTCGATAATTTGGCTATAACTTTTCATTTTGACATTCAATCAACGTGAATTAAATTGCATTTCAAAAATAACTTTCATAACTATATTTCTTATTCAATAATCATTTTCTGATTCAAATGCTAATATATCAAATATTGGTTTGAAGTCAATTCATATTTTGAGAACAGTTGACAATTTTCTGATTTGATACATTTTAGTATTTTGCTCATATCTTTTAACTCTGATATCAGATTAATTTAATTTATGTTTTATTAGAAAGAACATAAGATCTACAAACTCTTTCTATATGTTTGTTTCCAAATTCGAATGTTTTATACCTCAAAACTATGCTCAAAGTTAAGCTATTGCACAGACAGGTCTCATGTCGGTCGACCGAGACTCCAACGGTCAGAAATTTGACCGTTGGACAGTCGATCGACCGGTCATTTCTGGCACCTTTTTGAATCTAATTGCTAGTTTTTCTTGAGGCTATATATATGGGGTTTTTGGGTGAGTTTTGATCAAGAGTTTTAAGAGCTAATTATCTCACTTTCAACAGAGTTTTTCAATAAGTTTTTCAGATGTTTTTGTACCCAAAATCCATATCTCTATTGCGTTTTAAAATTTTAGAAAATCAAAGAAAATAAGTTTTGGGAAAATCATTTGTTGTTCTTCAAGTTACTATATCTTTTAAGAGTTTTTTCCAAGTGTTTTCTTTTGTATTTCATTTCCAAAGTCTTTGTTTTCTCACAAGCTTGAACTAGTCATTGCAAAATTTATTATCTAGGATCTTATATTGTGAGAGGTGTTGTAACCACTCTTTTACTTTGTGCTTTGGCTTTATGCTTTCCCTTTTGTGTAGAGGTGATTGCGCTGTGCATAGACTTTGCGCCTTTCCTCCTGTGTAGAGGTGATTGTTTTGTGCATAGGCTTTGTGCCTCCTGTTATGCAGAGGATTGGGTTTGTATCCTTTATGGAGTCCTTAGTGGAGAGAGTTGAAATTCTTCTAGGTGAAGGAGGGGACGTAGAGCTTGGTGCTCGAACCTCGTAACATATCCTTGTATTTGCATTTGGCTATATCTCTCTAAACTCTACTTTATTTATATCTTACATTGCTACTATTATTCATTTGCACATACTTGATATTGTTTGTTTGCTCATACTTGTTATAATTCAAGAGAGTTATTGAAGCACCTCAACTCTTATAAAAGAGGAATTTTGATGAGAAGTTCTAGAGCGCTTCACTGGAAGTCCAACTTCACTCATTGGATATCTATTGTGGTAGTATAAAAGTTTAATTTCACATTATTTGTCATTAAATTAGAATTACACATATTCACTCTTCGTCTATGTGTACTTTCAATTGGTATCAGAGTTAGTGCTCCTGATATTCGGTTTAACAACCTATGAGTGATCCTATATTTGCTAATCACATATTTGCTTTACACACATCATGGATTATCTTTCTCCACCTATGTTTGATGTTTCTATTATTGACATGTGACAATTTAAAATGAGTTCATATCTAAAGTCTTAAGATTACATGTTTATCTTGTCACCATTAAGATATTGTATATTGAAAAAAATACTTAAAGGCTAATGCACAAGCCATGATTGCACTAAAGCAAATACTTAGTAATACTTATCTTTATATGATTTTTTATTGTGATTTTGCTTTTGTAATGTGAAACACGTTGAACTCTCTTGAGGAACAAGCTTCAAATGATGTTGAGAAAGAGCCTAGTGAAGATGAGTCCGACCAAACTTTCTACATGGTCCAAGGGAATGACTCCCTTGAGGTAATTTTGGATTCTCATCTTGATGATGTGTTAGTACATCTAACGATGATAATGATAGTATAGATACACACATGTTGAATGAAGAGCTTTCAAAATTTTGTGAGGATTTACTTTCATGATACAAACTATTGAAAAATAAGAGTTTAGATTAGAATAAAGAAAATGAAATGTTGTTTTCAAAGCTTGATTTTGTTTTGGAAGAGAAAGTAGAGATTTCAAATGAAAGAGAACCTTGAAAGCTCAACTTGATTTTGTTTTGAATGAAAATGAGATTTTGAAAAAGAAAATGATTGGATGTTGTTGTTTTAAAGAAAAATGATGTTTTATCCTCAAGATTTGACATTATTTTAAAGAAAATGATTCTTTGAAAAATAAGATTGTTTTGATTTCCAAAAAAAATTGATTGCATTTCTATAGAAAAGATTCTTTGAAAAATGTTCTGATTGAAAAAGAAAAGAATTTTGTTTCTCATACTCATGTCACTTCTTCTTCCAATATTGATAATGATATATGTATTTTGAAGAAGATCATTGATTGTTTGGGCTCCACTTTCAGCAAATATGCTATTAACTACAAGAGGTTGGAATCTATGTTTCACAAGAAACATGCTCCACATTTGCATACACACCCTTCACGGCATACACATGTTCATCATGTTCACACATATGACACATTGTATGCTAGAGTGTACACATGTACACATTGCAGTAGTAAAAGCCATGTTGCAAAATTTTATTATGATAGATTAAATGTTTTTAATTCTGCAACCAAGAATGTTTGGGTTAGAAGACGTACTAACTCCCAAGGACCCAAGAATATTTAGGTACCAAAACTCACTCTTATTATTTTTGAGATAGGTGTGGGCCCTCACAAGACGTGAGAGACTTGGTGCCTTATTGGTGGATGCATTTGGGCTTGACTGATACAACTATAGATGCAAACACTGTCAAGGAGTTTTGATGGGAGGACCACCATGTTTTAGGAGAAATGAAGACTAGTTCTTTTAGTCTAGTAACTATCTCTATCCTTCATGTCATGTTTATACATATGCTTATAAATTGAATGATTTTAGCATATCATGTTTCATATGTTTAGGGTTACTTGTTTAAATGTAATGCTTATTAGAACCTGTAATATACATATATACTCTTTGAAATACACTCATGATTTTGTGCAAAATTGATTCATATCTTGTGTGTTCTCAAATATTATTTAGCTATGTGTGTATATCCTAGTTTTAATGACCCTCGTGATTATTTTGGTTCTCAACCATATTTTGGCGTTTTTATATACTAATCATGTTTTGATTACATGTTTAGATGCAATTTTTTTAAAACTTGTAACATGTACAATTCGTGAGTTACATTCTTATGCTTTACATGTTACATTGCTTAAGTGTACTCATTACATGTTTTATTGTACTTATATGACCTAGTTTTGATGACTCTTGCATTTGTATATATACTCTTTTATTTTAATAATTTGTTTTGATATTGCACTTGCGCATGTCTTAATTCTCTATAAGAATGTTTTTGCTTTATGTATGTGCAAATTGTGTTAAAATTACATTATATACATATTTTTATCCTTGTATCATATATTTTATGTGTACACATTTCATGTTTGGATATATATGTATGTTTTAGTTTTTTTTACAAAACTTACATATATCTTGAAAATTTGTTTTTACATCTTAAATGGAATTCTTGAATAGTTTTACTGAAAATAGAATTTTTCATGATTAGTATTTTCATGTTTATGAAAAAGAATTTCATATGGGTTTTGATGAAATTGAGCTTAATTGCCTTATCTTCATGAAAGTGTTATTTACATGACTCTTGTACACTCTATATTTTTTTGTTTACTCATGATTTTAAATTCATGAGCATTTATGTGTTTTATAGATTTTGGGTGTCAATTCTTATGTAAATACAATTTTTCATGAGATATACATGATTTGGTTTATGTTTGAAATTTTTGAACTAGTTTTCATAAATATTTTAAATTAGTTCTTCCATTCTTCACTCGATACTAGTTTTTAATTTATACTCAACTATTTTCAAATTATTATTTGGAAACTTCTACCCTTAGAGTGCAGTTGGTTGGGCGACCATACCTTGCATGCTCTCAATAACTATTCTTTTTGACATGTGCATGTTAAGGAGGCACATCAATGAGCTGTACACATGTTCATCAGGAAAATTGACTTTTGCATACTCGTTCTTGTTTATTTATATATGTATGCATCATATTGATCGGGGTAGAACCGCGCACAAAAAGTGTATGTTTTGAAATGAAGATTTAAAGTGTGTGTGCTTTGGCTTCCTCGATACTTCCGTTATAGCATAGAGGTTAAAACGAGTCGAATCCACAAGGACGGGAAGCGTTAGAAGCTTTACCGGTTGATTCACGTTTTGTTAAAAAGTTCTTCAAAGTTTTAAAGAATGAAAAGAAAAGAAACAAAGAATGAAAAGAGAAGTGTACGGTGAAAACAAGGAAGTGAGAAACATAGAAAAGAATTGTTTTTGTAGTTTTGTTTTTATCTAAAATAAAGTGAAAGAGAAAGAAAACCCATGGCTACTAACTACTAATGACTCCACCAACATGCTAACCTCTTAATGATAGTTGCCTCACATGTATCCTTGGCAATCACTAGTCCTTGGTTCAAGAGCTTTACAAAGTATGACCCATATGTAACTCTTCACAACCTAACTCAACAAACAAGTTCAAGCTACACTTAAACCATCAATACTATAGAAAAGTAAGCATGGAGTAAAGTAATGTTAGCTTGTTAGTGGTTAGGAAGTTAGAGTTAGATCCATCATCATGAGCCATCAATGGCTCTTGCAAGAGCAAGGCCAAAACGAGGCATTAGATTCATGTGGATTATCATAAAAGAAGTTAAACTAGTTGGTGGTTAGTAGTTAGTGCCATGAGAGAAAAGATTAACTACACATGTAAAAGAGATTGGAGAGACGAAACATAGAGAGGTAAAGAGAGCACCTTTCATAGATTGTCACCTTCTATTACAAGCACTCTTGCATTCTAAGCATGTACCACTCTCTCTCCTTATTACAAGATCTAAAATAAATAGAAAATACAAGGAGGAAGAAGAAGAAAAACTACACTAAAGTACCCTAAACTACAAAAATGGAAATGAGAACTACCCTAAACCTTGCATATCTGGCTCTGGAAACCCCAGGGGGTATTTATAGCCACCAGGGAAGATGGGGGCCAGGGACAAACCCTGGCCCGAAGCGGCGTCACGCCGCAACCGTATGGCCGCGGAAACGCGGCCCAGGCCGTGTTTTCGCGGTCATTCAATGGCCGCGCGTGGCGCTTCGAGCCGCGCGCGGTCCAGTCTGTCTCCTGTCAGACCCTGCGCCTGGTTTCATCTTTTCAGCCTCTGGTTTGTACAGAATCAGCTCTCTAGGTCAATGGCTATCTTTAATAGGCTTTTAATCACTAATAAATGGTGATTTAGGGTCTTCTTCTTCATTTGGACACCATGGACCTAGAATCAAGCAAGCAAAGCTTTATTAGCAGAATTTAATATGAAATTAATGTGAAGATTTGATACAAATTATGAAAAATTAGAGACTAATCACACCCCCACACTTATCTTTTGCTCGTCCCGAGCAAAACAAAAACTAAGGAATTATTACACCACTTTCGCAGGTGATGCGATTGCACTGAGCATGTACAACAAGCCGTTAAACCTCTAAGTTTCCCCTAGAGGAGGAGTTTTGTCTCCTGAGGGTTTTTCAGCGGATTACACCCACAAAATCCATAAAGAAAGAGATCAAATGTTAGTATTTTGAAAACACATTTTGAAATAGAGAAAAGTATTGAAATATTTTTGTGAAAATATAAGTGATCTAAGGTCATAGGTTAACCAGAAATTGTTCTTTCTTAAACTAAGTCAAAATACAAAAAAATCTTGTTATAAATTAAATGTAAGAATTTAAAATTGAATTGACTCTTTGATCTTTCATAAAACTCTTAGAAAAATATGCACTTTGCGGACTGTGAAGATTTTTGGGATATTGACTCAAACTTTCATGCCATTTATTTAATATATATTATTATTATTATTATTTTCTCTTTTTTTTTCTTCCCTTAGTTTTCTTAGGCTTTCTTATTTACTCGGGTAGTGAGCCTTTAGCCGGTGACTCCCAAACCAGATGGTCTTAGGGCACCAGATGAGAAAACATCCCTCGGACTTAAGGACTCGAGTAAACAAGGCCACAAAACTAAAGGGGTTATTTTATTTTTTGTTCACCATTTTAGGTATGAATAATCATGCTTCCTGAGGCATAATTACCCAACTTCAATAAGTGATTTTCATTATCATAATTTTTTTAATATATTTTTATGGCATTTTCAGTTTTGTTTCAATCCCAAAAATTGTGTAAGCGTGGAGTGCATAAATCTAAGGCAAAAAATTCAAGATCAAATTATCTTTTCAATCTTACTTTCTTATCCTATAATTTAGACAAGATTTATTATTTTGACTTGGTTTAAAATTTCATAATTTTAGGTCTTCCTAATTCCTAAGATAATCTTAATTTTCTTAAAATGGATCATAACTATATCTCTTGTTTCAAAAAGTTTTGTAAAAAGAAAAGAAAAGAGTTTTTATATAAAAGATTTTTTTATAATATAAGGAAAAAGAAGTGTAAAAGAAAGAAAATATAAAACTAACTATGTTAATAAACCCTCCCCCATACTTATCTCATGCATGGTCCTTAATGCATTGTGAATGTGTAAATACATGAAACAAATGAAGAGGGAAGGAAGATTACCTCAAGGGGGTGGCTCTGGTGGTTGTCGGATGGGGCCAAGCGTTGCGACCCAATCAAGATATCGTGGATCATCCAGAAATCCACCAAGGACCTCTCTAATATGACCCAATAAAATTTTGATTGAATGAATGATCTTATTTAAAAAGTTATCCCCATCTAATTTCAAATTTTCAAAAATAATTATAGAGTCATTTTCTTCAACATTCTTGTCCAACAATGAAGTGTGATTTTGAGAGATGATTGGTTTGGACTCAAATGGAACAGGAACAAAAACTGATACCAACTCGGGAAGTTGACTCAGATCAAGTCGAGAGTCAATAATTAGAGTCGAAATTGGTTCAAAAATAGGGTCCAAACTAAAGAAGTGATGTTCACACACTTTCCCCATGAATGAAGTGTGATCATGAGAGATTGGTGATTTTATTTTACGGTGTACTGGTACAGGATTCAATGTTGACTCTGGAATAGAGAAAAAATCTGGTAAGGATACCGGATTCATTATTGAATCAAAAAATGAAATGGAGTTCCTAACAGGAAGTTCAGGATCACATTCAGGTTCGATTTCAATTTCAGGGAAGGGATAACTTGCCAGAAGGTCCAGGTGACTTTCATAACTTGAGATTGGTCAAGTTCAAATGTATGTTCTAAAATTGAAGCTGGATTTTCAAAATGACATGATTCATGGGTCCAATCAGTAGAGTTAGGGATATAAGAATCGGTCAAAGGTTGACAAGAAAGGCTTTCCTCCCTCTCATTGATCAATTCGCTCAAAAGTGAATCTAACCTACTAATAGGCCGTGTAATAGAATTTGGATTCAGAATCATGTCTTCCATACTCTTTGTGATTGGTTCTTGAAAATATGAGTATGGAAGTTGATTTTGGAAATTATGGTGAATTTGTGAGTCCATCGGATTTTGATCTGACTCACGCAAGGGTTCCATACTCAAGTCCAGTGTTGATGGTTGTTCGTTTTGAATTGGTGAGACTGGAAAAGATGAGTATGACTCTTGAAAATTTGGTTGAAAGGATGAGTCCAACATGTTTTGCATTCTTTCACAAAAGACTTCCAAACGCTTTTCTAGTTTAGATTCTTCGTCAATTGGATGCTCTAGAAAAGGAGTAGGTGGAGTTTGATATGGGAAGGATTGTGAATTGAGCAAATTTTGCATTTGTTGTAGGGACTCTTCCATACTCCTTTCCAATGATGATTTTTCTTCAATTGGTGGTTCAGGAAAAGGAGTATATGAATCAAAATTGGGGAACGAATATTGTGAAATTTGTGGACAAGATAGTTGAAAATTTGACTCGGGGTAGGTGAATCCTTATGAACTCAGTGAAGAGTTGAAATTATTTTGAAATTATGGTCATATGGTTGAGGATAAGGGTCATATTGAGTCGGATAATCCCAACTCGGCATAATGATTGGTTCATGTTGTACATAGCCGAGTTGGAGTTATCTGAATCAAATGAGGTCGGAGTGAAATATGAATTCATATTATGGTTGAAAGAATTGTTGTTGTTAAAAAATTCATATCACAGTATACAGAAAAGAAAACAAACAAACAAGCAAACCAACAAAGAAAAAGAAAAAGAAAACAAGCCTATGCTAGGGTTGACTTAGACCTAGACGACTCCTAACTGGTTAGACTGTCCACGGGGGGTATATTGTCAGACGCTGACCACGAGTTAATCGGCCAGGTAGGGGTAAGATCAGTGGGAGGTATTCGTGCCGGAGCAACGGGCCTAATTATGCCAAACCACTGTTCTTCGAGGTTTCGCCTCTCAATCCCCAACCTTAGACACCGATTTAGCAAGAGTCAAATTCTAACAACTTCCCCCTTAGGTCAATCTCCTAAATGAGTCTGAGATGTCCCTAGGGGCCAATGTCTAGCAATTTTTATTAAGGCTTAAGTTGTGTGAGCGGGGAGGTGATTTTTGGGCTAAGGGAGGGTAATAACTTTCCCACCTTATCTTGTATTGAGTTTTGCCCTTAAGTTAATTTTGTGCAAGTGTGCAATATAGATAAGCATGAACACAAAAAGCGAGTAATCACTGAAGTGTTTGTCCTATACTATATGCAATGCAATATGTACACCTCCTATCAGTAGCACAACAACATAAGAATAAATACAGAATATTGGAAAAAAAATTGACACGTGCCTAGATGCAAATGTCTAAACCGTTTTAAAGTATCCAATCTCTGTATTTTAGTTCTTACAATTATTTACAGTGCACAGGTATATATAAAAAAAAAAAATTAGCAGCAGAATATAAAAATTACAAGAATTACCTAACCATATTTGAGCAAGTGTGGACTTCTGCAATGCTAAAACTTTAACCTGCACATCAAAAAATAAAGAAGAAAAGTTAGTAAACTTGTGAAATCAAACCGTTCTCATCTCCGGCAATGGCGCCAAAATTTGATCGTGGGAAAAACCGCGCACAAAAAGTGTATGTTTTGAAATGAAGATTTAAAGTGTGTGTGCTTTGGCTTCCTCGATACTTCCGTTATAGCATAAAGGCTAAAACGAGTCGAATCCACAAGGACAGGAGGCGATAGAAGCTTTACCGGTTGATTCACGTTTTGTTAAAAAGTTCTTCAAAGTTTTAAAGAATGAAAAGAAAAGAAACAAAGAATGAAAGAGAAGTGTATGGTGAAAACAAGGAAGTGGAAAACATACAAAAGAATTATTTTTGTAGTTTTGTTTTTATCTAAATAAAGTGAAAGAGAAAGAAAACTCATGGCTACTAACTACTAATGACTCCGCCAACATGCTAACCTCTTAGTGATAGTTGCCTCACATGTATCCTTGGCAATCACTAGTCCTTGGTTCAAGAGCTTTACAAGTATGACCCATATGTAACTCTTCACAACCTAACTCAACAAACAAGTTCAAGCTACACTTAAACCATCAATACTATAAAAAAGTAAGCATGGAGTGTTTGACGCGGAAAAGGGGGCTGGCGTAACGCTTCCTTGAATCAGATGAAAATTACAGCCGGCTAAATCTTCCGGTTACAAGGGAGGGAGAATATTGAATCTTGAATTCCCCCTTTGTTTAGTGCTGGGTTCTTCGGTGGCGGTGGAGAGTGAATCTTGTTCTCCGTTGACCAGATGACCGTTCTGGACCGTCGAGGGATCTTCTCCTTGGCAGGTAGAGGGAGTAACTCAGCTCCGTCTACCAAAACTCTAGAAGAGGAGGTAGGCGAAGAGCGGCTAGTACTCAGTAAGCTCGCTGAAGAGTCTTCTCTCTCTCTATCGATGATCTCTCCTTTTTTTTTTTGAATCTCTCCTTTGCCCGATAATTTTCGTCCTTTCTTGTGCCCGTCTTCAATAGTGACGGGACTATTTATAGGGTTTTTAGGGGGTGATCGTGCCCCCTAAAAGTGCTCCACGATGAGGGCCAACTTCCCCGCTACATGGGCGGTGGATGGCGCCATAATCGGGGTGGTTACAACCAAGGTGGGGGCACCTTGTTGCTGAGACGCGGGCGTTAAGCCAACGCGCCTTGATGCTGAGACGCGGGCGTTGAGCCAACGCGCCTTGATGCTGAGACGCGGGTTATCTCTCGCGTCTTGATTGTCACATTTAGCCTTGCGCCTGGATCTTGGATCTCTGCGTTTTGGTGGCTTGTCTTGGTGATTTTTAGACAGCCTACAGGACCCCCTCCAAAGTTTTCGATATTCCGCAGTTAACTGGGACGGATTTCGAAATACTTTGGACTCTAGCTGAGTTCGCCTTCGTGACTAGACTATTGATGCTCCGGGTTTAATCTTATCTGGAGTTGGTCTTCGTGAGTGTACTGTTGAACTCTTTGAAGCCCCCAGAGTTGATCATGTTGAGTGTCTAGATACACAGTCTAAACCTCCCCGATTGCTTTTAGTCTGTCACGAGTGCGCTTTTGACCAGGAGTGGTTGGCCTTCTGCTTGTGCCAGTGTACTGTTGAACTGATTTGCAGAAGTCGAACGCAGGTTCTTTTTTGAAAAGCAGAGACTGCCTTAAAGACGCGACTGCCATGGGGTGCGTCTTTTTTTGGTGATAGGAACGCGACTAATATTCCATGAGGTAGACGCGATGTTTAGCCTGCTTAGGAGGACGCGAATTTTGGAGAGACGCGTCTTTTGGATGCAGACGCGATTTTCTGGACACAACGCGACTTGCTGGGTGCATTTATGGTGATGCTGACGGGGCATGTCCATCGGAGAGGCGCGTTCTTTGGGCGCGAATCTGTGCCATGTCATGATTACGCCGTCAGCTGGCCTGGGAACCGGAGAGGTTTTCTCCGTTAGGCGCGCGGATTTCCCGGTTCATTAAATGAACTGCTCCACGTGTCGAATGATGACTCGCGGCGGGGTCACGACGCATGATCTTCTCTGTTCAGAAATGATCTGGTTACACGCGTCATGTGGCGACTCGCTGCAGCGTCTATCGGGCCAGACGCCGCGTATCTTCGCGAATCTTTGTGCCTATAAAAGGCCACAGTTAGAGAGATTTGTCTTCTTCTCCGAACGCGCTTACTCAGAGATTTAAGAGAGTTCTTCTTCTCCATTACTGCTCATCTTCTTCATTGACCTCTGATCACCAATGGCACCCAAGGCCAAGCCGACCGCGTCGTCCTCCAAGGCGACCATTGCCGAGGCCCAGAGGGGCAGCTCCTCCTCTGCACAGGACGTCGTTCTCCCAGTTCTCCAAGGTAAAGGCCTTTTAGGCGAAAGTTTCGCCATTAAGAAAGTTCAAAGAACTTTTAAGAACCCTTAACACGCGAATTTTAAATCGTGTTTGATTCCCAGACGCAGTCTTTGGGTTGATAACCGAGGCGCGGGTTTGAACCCTCGCGCCCTTGAGTCCTGCGCTTCAGATTCTTCACTTAGAATATTTTCTATTTGTGAAGGGTTCAGACGCGGACTTAGTTTACAGAACGCGGATTTGATCCTTGCGTTCTGTTTCATCAGCTGTTGATTTTGATGAATCTGGCACCCGAGTCCAAGCACTTTGACATCTGGGGATGTGAAAGGAAGGGAGTTACCCTCCTTAACTTCTGGCGATTATGGTGGTGGAAGGGTTAAGGTGGATAACTCCCTTCTTTTCGCACCCCAGAAGTGACATCAAGGAGAATGTTGTGGAGACGCCGATCCTGCAGGTCTGGACGCGGATTTGATAATTCCTGCGTCCAGTGCCTCTTCTGCGTGGATACGCAGGTCTGGACGCGGATTTGATAATTCCTGCGTCCAGTGCCTCTTCTGCGTTCGATTATGAACACTTAGCATTTTTTCTTTTTCTTTTGCTTTTGATAGAGTATCTAACTAAGTGTCTTTTCGTTTTGCAGCGCCACGCCCTGTCGCTTCACTCGCCAAGAAGTGCCACTTTGGTCATGTAGGTGGTGCTGACCGGGATTTGACTTTTGTATTACAAAGGACTGTTCCTGTGACTGCTGACAAGTCACCGGATCGCAGAGAGAGGCTCTCAAATGTTGACATGAGAACTCTTCGTGTGTTTATGACTGATGCAGCATTCGCAACAGATGCTGGCATCATGCTGGAGAAGCCTGCCTTCTTCTTCGGAGATCGTATCCACGAGGGCGGCCATAGCGTGTATGACGGAACTTACAAATGGCTCCGTCAAATAAAGGGTGGAAGATTCTTTCTTCCGGACATGGAGAGGATGTTCCCGCTGTCCTACTTCCAGCATATGTCCGTTCTCGGAAGATGGAATGGGACCTTGCTCGATATGTTCCCGAGATCACTCTCGGTGATTTGGGCTCCCACAAAGTATACCGTCATGATAGCCATGACAGGTCAGTTATCGGCCTTTTCCCTGGGTCGCGCAGGACTGAGGTTCCAGCTGGGGAGATACCACAACTTGGCACTACTTTCCTCAACGCCTTCATGGAGGCGGAGGGTGACTACCCGGTTGGGTTCCGTGCGCCGGGGTGGGTCCGTTCCACGGAGAACTATTGGTGGGGCAGGATGGTCGGCTTTGTCCTTACCGAGCTCGGGGGTCTGCTAAAGCGCGTGGGACTGTACTCGGCAGTCAGGGCCGTGCAGTGGGGGATCCCTCAAAGCTCTCAAAACTTCTTCGGGATTCTAGAGCGTTATAATCCTTCGACGGGGACGTTCTTCACCTCCGGTCGGGGAGATGGGCCTTGCTCTGCACGAGCTGCACGAGGTCTCGGGGCTGTCGACAGGGGATATTCCCTATGAGGAATATGTCCCGACCGCTGTGGAGCTTCGCTATGTGAAGGAGGAGTTTCCCCTCATATATGAGACCTACTGGGAAGTGCTATGTCACTTCCACATTTGCGGCCAGATAACCAAATGGCGGTCGCAGGGAGTCAAGCAACTGTCTTGGGCCAGTTACTTGTTCAATAATGTCAACACCAAAGACCAACGGATAACCCGATTGGATCCCAGATCTGACAGGGAGATTGAAGACAGGATCGACCAGGCTCCTGACAGTTTCTACACCACGGAGTCGAATGAGGACGGTTTTGACCCTGACTTGGTTTTTGAGAGCTTTCACCATCAAGCCCGGACCCCTATCTCCGATCGGGCGCTGTTGGCAGGCTTTCTGATGCTGCGGCTGAAGCGCTGTGTGGTGCCCACGCTGCCACATGAAGTCATTGTTGCTGACGTGGTGTACCCGGCGGTGCTCCTGGCTCATGGCAACCCCATAGCCCTTCTCCCGGCTGTGGCGGCTGGTATTCAGAGCGGGCTGCGGGCGCTCACTAAGAGTTTCTGCGAGCCACCAAAAATTGCAGACTCCGAGGGAAAGCCGTATGTTGACTCAGAGGGGAGTCCGACGGTGAAGCGTCCCAACCCTCGTGTCGAGCTGCCTTACACGTACCTTATTGCTTGGTACGTGATGCATTGCCCTTCTTTGATGACGGCGGCGCGTTGGAGGGAGAGTTCTGTCCCTTTTGTACAGCGGTTGGAGGGTTCAAAATGGCGTGATCCTTATATATATTACGTCCGGAAGTGCCTTTCAGACCCTGCAAACTACCAGCTCAATCGCTGCCTCCTCCAGATCCCTGATGCATCTTTGGGGATCTACTTGTTGATTCTGTTGGCCCAGATGACTTCACGAGGTTATCCGCGGGGCCTTCTGGTGGTTGCTAAATATCCGGCCGAATATGTGCTTTTCCCGGCAAGGGACGTCATGTACCATTGAGCCGTACATGCCGAGTCGCTTCGCTCGACAGTTCGGCTATGATCAGCTCTACGTCGGGAACCCCAATGCTAGACTCGCCTTCGAAGGGAACCTGTTCGAGGGTGCTCGGGCCTGGTACTATAGTGTGGCTGGAGGGACGGGAGTATCTTTCCGTCTACCTCTCGAGGGGCCCAAGTGCCGTACAAGTTTCAGTTTCTGTACTTGGTACTCCCAAGCCATCCAAACGCCAGACTTTTTTCCGGCGTCTTCATGCATCGAGAGCATCAATGCAAGTCTCGAGGCAAGGACGGATTCTAGTAAACCGACGAAACTCATAGAACAGTACCTGAAGGCCCAGAAGGAGGTCGGGAGACGATCGAGGAGGAGCCCCCAGCAGTGAGGGCGGAGCCACGACCGGCAAGGGCAGAGCCACCAGCGACAAGGGCGAAGCCACCAGCCACGAGGGAGGAGCCGCGGGCAAGGAGGTCTAAGCAGTTGGCGAGCAAGCGTCGTCGACGCTCTGCTTCTATTGCTGAGCCTGCCCCAAAGAAGGCTCGGAGGGATTTAACGGCTGAAGTCTCTCAATCTGGAGACATCTCTGCTGGAGTTGAGGCTCCTCCTGAAGACGTCCCTGTTAGAGTTGAGGAACCATCGGAAGATGAAGATTTCCCCACCCTAGTCCGTGCCCCTAGGTCACACCGCAAGACCGTGGAGGAGGGGGAGCTTGTTGACGAACTCACCGCTGGTGATGATGATGAGCGGCTTGAGGTCGACATAATGGGTGAAGAGGATGTTGAGATTCCGGGATTCTCAGCTCAGCCCGAGCTTCCTTCTGCTCATGAAGGGAGAGGTGAGGCATGGCAGCCGGGGTCTCCTAGCGTCTTCATTTCTAGTCCTAGGGCAGTTGACCCTAGTCCTACCACTGGGGTGATCGGAGGCAAGGCTCCTATTGCGGAGCTTCCTCACGTTGCGCTGTCGTCTTCTTCGTTATCGGGGGAAAGCGCCTTTGAAGACGAGATCGACTATGGCGATGAACCCGCTCTTCCTGATCAGAGCAAATTCTTCCACATCTCGGAGGAACATATGAGGGTGAGCCATCGACTGTATCACCGCTAGCGATTATCCCTGCTGAAGGTACTCTCTCCATCTTTCGTCTTAATTTCTCTTTACATATTTGAAGAGGATGTTCTAACATTCTTCTCTTATGTTGCAGGGTCGGCCGAAGATGCTGAGGCTACAACCTCCTCGCATATTGAGGAGATGGTGATAGAGTTGACCCGGCCCAAGGGGATTGAGGTCTCGGCTGCTGAGATACCCTCAAAGGGGGCAGCTGTTGAAACTGGGGAGCCTTCCACTCTGCCAGAAGAGGAAGCAACCACTGAGGCTGAGGAGGCTCTCACTCTGCCGGGCGAGGAGGTTACTGCTGAAGCCGGGGAGAATTCTACCCCACAGGATTCGATACCTCTGGACCTCCAACTAGGTAAGGTAGCTCTGACGTTTTAAATGTTTCGCTTTTCCATCATTGTGGCTGACGCTGCGATAACTTGCAGAGAGGACTGAGGGGGCTCAGGTGGAGAGTCCGATGGTTGGTACCCTTCCAGAAGGCCATACAGCTCAAGTCTCGGTGGAGGTTTCTGAGGAGGTCGTGCTTACTACTCCCTCATTGGTCGTGGAGGCTCCTG
Source organism: Agave tequilana (assembly GCA_038442645.1). NCBI lineage: Eukaryota > Viridiplantae > Streptophyta > Magnoliopsida > Asparagales > Asparagaceae > Agave > Agave tequilana. The sequence continues at coordinate 61,164 of JAVJIF010014580.1, read as the reverse complement.
CAGAGGTAGTACCTCCGGAAGCGCCATTGGCCAATCTTGCTCTTGCCGTATCGACGGCCAGCACGGCTCTGGTGCGAGAGGATCCGCTCTATATCCCTTATCCCGTGACAGAAAAGGGGTCGGGAAGCTTCCAAGGTGGTGAAGACATGGGGGAACTGGCACGTCAGATGGTGCAACAATTCTTCGCTTCGATGGGATCATGTATTGATCTCATCTTACGTGAAAACAGTACCTTCCAGTTTGCCCAGACGCTTCTTAAAAATCTGGCTGTGAACGTCGAATTAACCGGAGGCCCCTCACTTGCCAAGGCGTGTCTGCGGGTGGTGAAGCAACTGGGAGATGACCTGCACGAGCTGGAGTCTTTGGAAAATGCTGGCTCCTTTGATGAGGCCCAGGCCACCTTGACTAGGCTCCTAGCTGCTCAAGAACAAGAGCGACAGGAGGCGGAGGCACAAATTGCTGCAGAGGCCCGCAGCCTCGAATATTCCCAGGCTGAATGTCAAGACTAATCGCCAATTCAAGGGAATCTGAGCTTACCATGCAGAGCACTGAGCAAGTCATCATCAGTGCTCGTGACACCATTGCCAAGGCTCGGGACATTATTGCCAAGGCGGAAGCTGTGCTTGCGTTCAATGAGAAGAAGCTCGTTACCATTAAAGAGGAGCTTGAGGAGCAACAAGCTGCTAAGGCGCGAGCTGAAGAGAGTCTGTCTCTACATTCTTCCAGGGTGGAATCTCTGCGAACGCAGCTGGCCGCAAGAAGTTTCTTATCTGAAGAGGAGCTGCGGGACCGGGCCATTATGGAAGCTGAAAGGGCACGCCAACACGAGATTCACCGCCTTAGGGAACAAATCCGTTCCTTGGCGAACCAGGACATTTAGCCTTCTTTCCTTTTTTCTTTTTGTAAAGAAAAGGACACTCAATTTATCAAGAGTGTTTTGTATCCACTTTTATCATCATTTTTTTTTTGATATAAAAGTTTCGAAGTTTTTTGGCTCCACCTTCTTTGCTTAGCTGCGGATGAACCCAACTTCTTGATCACTGGATGTGAATACTAAACTTAGATAGGACTAAGTTTTTTTTTTTAATGAGACGCGGCGTCAGTCCCCTGAACTTAGATTTCACTAAGTCCTTTTGATGAGACGCAGCGTCGATCACAGAGTGAGACGCGGTCATCATTCACTAGGAACTAGACGCGGTCATCATTCACTAGGAACTTAGATTTCACCAAGTCCTTTTGATGAGACGCGGCGTCAATCACAGAGTGAGACGCGGTCTTGATCCATAGAGTGAGACGCGGCCGTCATTTCATAGGAACTGATATTTCGCAAGTCCTGAGACGCGGCGTCAATCACCTAGGCGAAACGCGGTTCTGAATAACGCGAATCTGTCTTGCTAAGAAAGACGCGGGTCGAGCAAACACGAGAGACGCAGCCTTGCCTGCTCAAGGGACGCGGCTTTCCCAACTGCGTTTAGTGCAATCTGACTTAAAAGATTTTAGGAGATCTTTGAACGTCAAGTCTTCACTGTCGATTGGGGTTCCGGGTCATCCGTTGCTTCCCAAGGCAGTTGTCCACGCGTCGGCCTCTCAATGGATTTAGGCGTTAATGCTCTTGCATGCAGAACCGACGCTGGCGGTTGAAAAACCGGCGCACTTCGATGGTTTCCAAAGCAGCGTTCCACGCGTTCGTATTTGATTGGGCTTTGACAGTCGTGCGCGACGGTTCCGATTGATGCCCCATTAATGACAGTTATTAGGGACTGCCTATAAATAGAGTGCACCCTCTCCCTCTTCAACAATCCAACTTAGACTGTTTTCATTTGTTTTGCTCCGAGAGAAGTCTCGCCTTCTTTAGAGTTTCTGACAGAGATCCGTCTCCATGGGTGATGGTGACTCTGTGGATGAAGATGACCCAAAGCTCTCAGGCTTCTGTCTGGTCTCTTCAAGAGGAAAAGCCTCTTGGATCATCTTGTGCGCCCGCGTTTGGATGCAGAGAGGCCAACTCTGGACAGAGGTTTCTGCTGGTAGTCACCCCGATGATGTCCATAGCCTGTATTTTGGCATAGCCATCTGAATGAAATCCTGGTGCATTCCTATTCTGGAATTTGTGCTGGTGACTTGAACTTTTCTGAACGCGGGCTCTTGACGCTGGCTTTGCTCATGGCTATTGCCTTGGCGCGTTTCAGACCTGAATCTTGCAACTCCTGTTCACCCAACAGAGAGATGGCAATTTTCGGCGTTCTGAAGTTTTTCGCGTCTTGTGCATTAAGCGCGGGTGCAAACTGAGGCCGCGTTTGAATCCTGTGCGTGGCACAGTTTTGACTCGCGTCTGTTTCTGCCGACGCGGTGGTTTGACCGTGCGGGTTGTTCCCGCGTCTGAAGTCTTCAATGACTGCCGCGTCTGTCACTTAGCTTTCTTTTGTTAAAGTATACTAAGTTCCAGATTTTCTGATTCTCTTATTTGTTCTTTGCAGGTTCGCTGGTCCCCTGGAAGAATGCTTCAACCGGCGAGCTTGTTCAATGTTCACCTATGAGAGAATATATTATGGTCCTCGTCACCTATGAGAGAATATATTATGTCTCTGACGAGGACCCAGATCTCGCCAAGGTCTCTTCAGATCTTCTGCACCACCATGTCTGATGGCAAGAGATGGTCAGGTCAAGTATGACGGCGAGGAGGTTCCGGCGGTTGCGGTGGCGGATAAGATCCTCTTCCTCTCCCACCCCAGAAGTGACATCGAGGACATTCCGTTAGATGGCCTGCTGGGAAAGGGATGGTGATGAATGAAGGGTTGCAGGACTTTCTGCTGCCACCGGACCTCAAGAACACCATTGCTCTTAGCTTAGTCAGCTAGGGCGCTTTCAGAGTTTGGCGTTGTTGCCATGGTGCAACCGACTCCAATTGTCGTCACAGTCGGGCATTTTCCCGACATCATGTATTTGGAATCAGATGCGGCTTCAAGGAGTAAGTACGGCCTCTAAGAGAGAGGGACTTCTTTGTACTCCTTAATTGTAACACTCAATCTTATTGTATAAGAGAGCGTTTTGTATCACTTTCATATGCTTGAATATCAATAAAAGTGACACTTTTCTTTTTGCCTCTTTCTGTTGTCTTGAATGTTTTGTTTTAGAAGCAAAAGAATGATTTTGGTGGACCCGCCACTTTATAAAAGAAAGTGACAGGGGGAATGCGTACTCCCAGAGAAGGTGAACTTTTGTCAAATGTCTGGGATTGACTTGATTCAAGGTCAGGTGGGGAATTTGATAAAACATTGTCAGCGGTGTAATGTTAACCTAACAATGTCTTTAGGTGGACCTGTTATTCTGTTGAAGAGAATAACAAGTGAAACTAGGCCCGCGAGGAATCTAGTAAAGCTTTTACCGTTAGAGGTGTGATATTAACTTAACGGGTTGGAGATAGTCTTGTCAGAAGTGTGGTGTTAACTCGACAAGGATGTGAGTCAGAGGTGTGATATTAACTTAACTCAGAATGTCACTGTCATAGGTGTAATGTTTAACTTAACAATGAGGTAATGCTAGAGGTGTGATGTTGAACTTAGCATTGGTCATCTCGACTTAGACGAGGAAGTCGAGGAACGGTCATGGCCATAGGTGTATTGTTGAACTTAGCGACGACTCGGATGCTAGAGGTGTAGTGTTAACTTGGCATCATTCATCTCGGCTTGAACAAGGAAGTCGAGGAAAGGTCATGGCCATAGGTGTATTGTTGAACTTAGCGATGACTCAGATGCTAGAGGTGTATTGTTAACTTGGCATCATGCATCTCGGCTTGAACAAGGAAGTCGAGGAAAGGTTATGGCCATAGGTGTATTGTTGAACTTAGCGATGACTCAGATGCTAGAGGTGTATTGTTAACTTGGCATCATGCATTTCAGCTTCGATATGGAAGACTGAAGAAAGTGACTGTCAGAGGTGTAATATTAAACCTGGCAGAAACTTGAAGTGCTGTTTAGAGGTATAATGTTAACTTAAACAGCGGTTTTGTTAGAGGTGTAATATTAACTTGACAAGAATTGGCTTGATGCCGAAGATAATTTGAGGACCTGTCATTCTATTGATGAGAATTGACAAGTGGAATTTGAAATGCCAGAGGTATAGTGTTAACTTGGCAATTTTGAGAGTTTGTTACTCTATGCAGAGTTAACAAGCAAAGTTTATACTCGACAAAGAGTATTCATTACCAGAGGTATAGCGTTAACGTAGTAATGATTGCATTTTGTGGTCCTACCATTCTATAGACGAGAATTGGTAAGGGATTTTGGAGGAAAGAGTGGACTCAAGTCCACTTAGGATTTTTAGCAAACCCCAGCTATCAACGGGTTTGACATGCCTTTACCAACTACCGTTTGAGTTGGGCTAGCCATGCTATTCCCCTCAGCATGATGAGTTGTCGAGGATTTATGTTGGGCTTAAAGGCCAACATTTTCCCTATCCTTAGCCGTCGAGGGCGTCGGATCAAATGGGAACGTGTCCCTTAGGATTTTTAGCAAATCCTCAGCTGTCAACGGGTTTGACATGCCTTTACCAACTACCGTTTGAGCTGGGCTAGCCATGCTATTCCCCTCAGCATGATGAGTTGTCGAGGATTTATGTCGGGCTTAAAGGCCAACATTTTCCTCTATCCTTAGCCGTCGAGGGCGTCGGATGTTTGATCAGAGGTGTACTTTTAACTTGATCGGAGGAAGAGTACTATTAAGGATAGTACTTCTTCAAGAATTTGCCATTGATCGGCATCATGAGTGTATCGCCATTTGAAGTTATGAGGCGATATGACCCATTTGAGTAGACTGACTCTACCACAAATGGTCCTTCCCATTTGGGTTGAAATTTTCCTTTTGTCTTGTGCGTCATGACCATAGGTCTTCGGACGGCTAAGACAAGGTCGCCTTTCTTGAAAGTTCGCATTTTAACTTTCTTGTTGAAGGCTCTGGTGATACGAGCTTGGTAAAGCTCGATTTGTTGTTGGGCCTGCAAACGCTTGTCGTCTAAGGCTTCCAACTCCTGGAGTCGCTGCTGATGCTTCTCCTCAGTTGTCATTTCCGCTGTCAAGGCGACGCGTAAAGAGGGAATTTGAATTTCCAGTGGAAGGACAGCTTCGCATCTGTATACCAAGGAAAATGGCGTAGCTTTAGTTGGGGTTCGCACCGTTGTGCGGTAGGCCCATAAGCATTCACCCAGCTTGTCGTCCCAGTCCCGTTGACTTTTCGAGACAAATTTCTTGAGAAGCTTGCCAATAGTCTTGTTGAAGGCTTCTGCAAGACCGTTAGCTGCAGGATAGTATGCCGTTGAGGACACACTCTGGATTCTGAACTTAGCGCAGAATCTCTGGAAAGCCTGGCTGATGAACTGGGGTCCATTGTCATGGATGATACGCCGAGGCACACCGAAGCGGTAAATAACGTGATGTTTCACGAACTTGATCACGTTAGAAGATTTTACCTCTTTCAAAGGGATAGCTTCGGCCCACTTTGAGAAGTAATCGGTTATCGCTAGAATGAACCGATGTCCTTTTGATGATGGAGGGCTGATAGGACCAATCACATCCATCCCCCACATTTCAAATGGCCATGTAGAGGTCGTAGAGTGGAGGTACCCTGGTGCTTGATGGATAAAATCTCCATGTATTTGGCAAGCATGACATCTTTTGGCATAGGCGACGGCGTCGGCAACCATCTTGGGCCAATAGTAACCCAACCTTTGGAGTCGATGTGCCAGTTTTGGGCCAGGTTGATGAGCTCCACAAGTACCATCGTGGGCTTCTTTCAATACTCCTTGGGCTTCTTTTGATGAGAGGCATCGGAGCAGGATCCCGTCATGCGATCGACGATACAATGTTCGCGAAATCGCATTATAGTAGAATTTGGGGGCTTTCCTTCGGATGGCAGCCGCTTCCTTGGTGTCCTCAGGCAGGATGCCGTACAAGACATAGTCGATGTAGGGGAATCGCCAGTCTTTAAGCTCTAGACCGGTTGACACTTCAAGTGTTTCCTTGTCGTGATGATCTCCCGTTGACCCTGGGCAGTCTCCGAGTGAAATTTTTGGACAGTACAGGTCGTGGCTATAGACGAATACTTTCTCCATTACTCCAGCTGGAAGGGCTAAGGAGGCAGCAAGGGATGCAAGTGCATCTGCATGCGCATTTTGCCTGCGCGGTACATGGTCGATGTAGAAGTTTGAAAACCTCTCGGCCATATGGATTGTCGCATTGTAATAGGGTACTAGATCTTCATGTCTGACCTCATACTCTCCGCGAACTTGGCTGACGATGAGTTTAGAATCACCGTACGCCTCGAGATTTTTAACGCCAATCTCATCGGCGAATTGCATCCCAATCAAAAGAGCGTTGTATTCCGCCACATTGTTGGAGCAGGGCTCGGTTAACGAGATAGCTCGGGAATCACATAATTTTGTGGGGAGACGAGTACCACTCCTACCCCCGCTACTACGTGTCCCTTTGGGCTTGTCCTTGATGCACCGTCGAAGAAAAGTTGCCATACTTGACTTTCGAACAACGTCTGAGTCAGGCAGACTTCGGCGGCCTCGTCTGGGAGATCCTCATAGAGTTTGGCTGCCCTCGGATCTGGGTGTTCAGCTAAGAAGTCCGCCACCGCTTGTCCCTTAATAGCCTTTTATGGCAGAAAATGCATCTCATATTGTGATAGCAATATGGCCCATTTTGCCAGCCGGCCATTTAGTGAAGAAGGCTTTGTCATAAGTACCTCAGAGGGTTGACTTTTGATATGACATTTATAGTCTGGCCTACCAGATAGTGTCGCATTTTCTGAATGGCGAACACTAGTGCCAAACATTCCTTCTCGATCGGGTTGTACCGATGTTCGGCTCCGATCATTGTTCTACTCAGATAGTAGATTGCCTGTTCTCGTCCTTGTTCATCATTCTGAGCTAGTAGAGCTCCCAGGGAATGATCCATTGCTCGAACATATACCAAGAAAGGCTTTCCGGTCACCGGAGCTGCAAGAACTGGTGGTTGGGTGAGGTAGTGTTTGATCTCCTCAAATGCTTTTGACAAGCGTCGTCCCAAATGAATGAAACACCCTTTTTCATCAGCTTGGCGAAGGGTTGGCATCTCCCGGAAAGGTTTGATATGAACCTGCGGATGTACGCCAATCGTCCTTGTAATCCCCTGAGCTCCTTGAGGCTTCTGGGGGGTTGCATCTCTTAGATAGCGCGGACTTTCTCTGGATCCAGATGGATTCCTATGGAAGTCACAACAAATCCTAGGAATTTGCCACTGGCTACCCCCAGGAAGGATTTGGTGGGGTTCATCTTCAATTGATGAGCCCGCATGATGTCGAAGACCACCTTCAGGTCTGCTATGTGATCACCTTTAGTGCGACTTTTCACCGCGATGTCATCGACATAGCATTCCACCGTTTTCCGCATTTGCTGATGGAAAATGGCGTTCATGGCCCTTTGGTATGTTGCCCCTGCATTTTTCAGTCCGAAGGGCATGACGGTGTAGCAATATACCCCTAGAGGAGTCCTGAAGGAGGTATGCTTTTCGTCATCGGGATACATCTTGATTTGATTGTATCCTGAGAACCCGTCCATAAAGGACATTCGCTCGAATCCACAAGTATTGTCAATCATGACATCTGTGATTGGCAATGGGAATTCGTCTTTGGGGCAGGCCTCGTTTAGATCACGGAAGTCGATGCAGATCCGGATCTTCCCATTCTTCTTGGCGACGGGGACGATGTTGGCTACCCAGTCGGGATGTTGTTCTTCCCGGATGAAGCCAGAATCGATGAGCTTTCTAACTTCTGATTGAATTGCTTCCATTATTTCGGGACGGAACCGTCGCTGCTGTTGTTTGACAGGTTTTACGTCCGAATTGATGTTGAGGCGGTGCATGGCCACTTGTGGATCAAGCCCTGGCATGTCCTCATAGTTCCAGGCGAAGACATCTATATACTCTTGTACAAGAGATATTAGATCCTTCTTCTCTGGAGGCGACAGGCCGTCACTTATGAAGATGGGCTTGGGGTTGGCCTCATCTCCTAGGTTGATGTGAACAACCTTGTCATCTGTGGGTGGCTCACGCTGTTCAAAGCGGATATCCCAAAGAGCATTCAAATGTTTGATCCAAGGATCTGTATCAGGTTGGATCATTTCTTCATCTTCATCTTCCAGATGGCCTGTTGAAACCATGTTTACTGAAAGCCCTTTGAAGATGTTGCCGACACTGACATCTGACTCCCATGATGACGTGTCTGAAGAGCAATCGTTGCTCGATGATTCTTGAGAATCAGAGGCTGATGGGACCGGAGTTGATACATAGCCCAACCCCCTGCGCGTCCGATGATAATAATCGGGGGCCTTCCCTTTCGGCACAAAAGATCGAAGTAGCGTCCTCCTTCCTTTGCCGAAGTTCAACCCGGGCTTGTTGGTTAGATCGTACCCCATTTGTTTCATCATTCTGAGCGCTTTCGATTCATAATGGTCGAGCTGAGGGGATTCCTCCTCGCTTTCCGATTCTTCGCGGGGCATCGGTTCAGACGAGATTCGCCCAAAAAGTATTGGTCTTTGGCCTTTTCGTCTTGCCGGAACCAAGAATATAGATTCCTGCGCATCGCCATTATCCTGGTATGTCCCGAAAGATGATTTTACTGGTACATGCAATGATGTCAAAGCATCCATTGCCGACCAGATGTCATCGTCTACGTCGGTAGTAGTATCCGACGGTATTGAATCGGATGCACACGCAGAAAAATATTCAAAGTCTAGACTTTCATTAATATACCAACCGCCTGCATCGTCGGTGGTATTATCAACATCGAGCTTATTAGTGCTCTTTACAAGTGGTTCTAACTCCCACAGGCACTTTTCTTGCTCGGGCTCAGTGTCAGCCTCATTACCAGAGTCTGGCGCCTCCAGTTGCGGGGTTTCATCCACCGGATCCTGATATAAAAGGGAATCCGTGAAATAATTCTCGACCCCCTTGAACGAATATCTTTCGGCAACCAACGTTTGCACCTTCCCACTCGCGTCAATGTATTTCATGACTTGGTGAAGAGTGGAGGGAACGATGGAGTTGCGGTGGATCCATGGTCGTCCCAGCAGCAGATTGTAGGAAGTGTCGGCATCGATGACGTAGCATGTCACCTCCGACTTGAGGCTCCCAATCTGGCACTTGAGCTTGATCTTCCCCATCGGACGGGTGCCGTTGGCATTGAACCCGTAGATGGTCGTCTGTGTAGGGCTCAGACGGTGGGTAGGGATGCCGAGGTGTTGCATGACTCGGCGGGGCATAATGCTCAATGCAGACCCTGGATCTACCTGAATGCGGTTCACCTCAGATGATCCGATGTAACCTGTGAAGTACAGGGGTCGATCATGCTTCCCTTTCACCTGCATATCATCTGCCGTGAAGGTGATGCAGGGGGCATTCTGGGAAGCGTGGAGGCAATCCTCTACATCTTCCTCCTTCGGCACCTGGGTCATGAAGACCTCAGCATTTGCCAGAGCTTCTTGCAGAGCTTCCTTGGTCGACTTTGATAGTCTAAGAAGTTCGTACAAGGTAATGCGTGCCGGAATGTTGGCCAGCTGAGCCAGGATATCAAAGCGGTAAGGTGCCGAAGCCCCTTCCGCGATGCCTCTTTGAAGGGCTCGAGATAATCGAGTCTCCTTCTGCTTCTCCACAGGTGGCTTCGTGGAGGGCCTAGTTGGCTCTGCAGCCGGTTGCGGAGGGTTTACCGCCACTTCGCCGTACTGCTTCAAGTAGGGTTGACCCGAACGAGTTCCCGTCATCGGTTGATTGGGTTCTGCGGCCAAGACTATTGTTTCCTCTTCTGAGTCGGTCAGTGAGGGAACATCATCCTCTGCTTCTCGGAGGAGGCACATACCACATGGCAGGACGAAGCTTTTGCCTTGCCTTTGGACTTCCTGTTGGTTACAGTAGTCCATTGTTGTTCATCGACGAGGTCAGGGTGGACCCACATGGTTTCCCCCTGAGGTGTAGGGACGGCTACCAAGCCCTTCTCCTGTTGCTGGTGAGGGTCTGTGTTGACCACTCTTAATTCTCCCCTTAGAATAGGAGTTACCCCCGCAGGCGCTGGAGGTTGTCTCCCGAACTGGAGAACCGACGTCACATTGGCCGTCACCTTCTTCTGCTCTGGTCGGAGTTTTAACACCTCCGCGTCAATCAGAGCCTGAAGAATGTCCTTGAAGACGTAGCAGCTTTTGGTAGGATGTCCCAACATCCTGTGGTACATGCAGTAGTTGGGATTGTCGGTCTTGCCGACTTCCTCCGGGCGCCTAATTTCAGGGAGCTTCAGTCGATTGCTCTTGTTGAGTAGCTTGAAGAGCGAATCGACGTGTTCCTCCTTGAAGGAATACTGCTTGTTGGGGCGTGGCTGGCTTGAAGAGCCACTTGCCCTGCCTGTTTGAGGTTTGGTGGGAGATTTGGTCTCCGTCGCCAAATTATCCTTCCGCTTCGTCTGGAGGGAGGTATCTGGTGCCGGTGCACGCCTTGTCGACCTTTCCGGCCGCAGCTTGCCTTCCTCTGCCCTGACACGGGCAACAATCTCCTCAGCCTGTTCACCTTGTTGGACTAACTGCTTCCAGGTGCGGCTTTCAGCAACTCCTATTTGAGCAAGGAGTGAGGTTTGGAGATTGTGGCGGCATGTTTCCACCAGGGTGGCCTGGGTCATACCGCTTGGGCACCGGAGTGCCGTGTTCCGAAATCTTTTTCCGCGAAAGATTTGACGGACTCCCCTCTCCGCTGTTTGGTAGCTAAAAGGGTAGGCATCGTGACTTCGGAGTCATCTTCGAAGAAGCGTGTTAAGAACAGCTTCTCCAGATCCCCCCAGTTCTTGATAGAACCCTCCGGGAGCTTCATAAACCATTCAAAAGCCAACCCTTTCAGGGTGCCGATGAACAGTCGCGCCAGGATGGCGTCATTATCTACTACATTCCCAGTCTGGGATTTGAAGTAGTAGATGTGCTGGTTGGGTGACCCCTTCCCGTCGAATGCTTGGAGGGTTGGAGCCTTGAACTTAGGAGGGTATGGAACTAAGTCCCACTCAGCCGGATAGGGCCGGACCACTCCAGCTTCTTGGAGGTCCTTGCGATTGGCAAGGGCCTCGAGGCGTCGTTCCAATTGACTCATCCTCTTAGCATGAGTCTTCTCCTGGTCTTGGTCGCTTCTTGCCTGCGACGAGGGCTTGGACACATCCTAGTTAGATCGTCGTGTCTCGTCGGAAGGTTCGGAGGGTGGGCTTCCTCCCTTTCTCCCTTTCCCCTTCGGCCGTCTAGGAGGAGATCTCGCTCTTTCTTCAAGCAATTTCTCAAGCATATGCTTGAGGGAGTCAATGGATCTCTGTTGAGAGGCGATTATATCCATCTGGCGCTTCTGCGTCTGCTCTAAACGCCTGGCCGTCTCCTCAGGAGTGTCTGCCATGTAGGCGGAAGCCTCCTTCTCGACGGAAGAGTTTGAAGCCTGCGACTCCACTACAGCGGAGTGAGAATCACCCATTCTAATGCCGCAGGCTAAGGCATTATAGTCAATTGGGGGAATGGCCCCCGTCCGGGTGCGAGTGTGTTGATACACCCCTTCCGGCTCAGAGTCAGATTCCTCTGAGTTGACCATTGGTTGTTTTTCCTTGCTTCTGCTAGTCATGTTTGCAGTAAGCTCCGGGTATTCAACATCTGAAAAGGTTCTCCTTCTGTGGGAGCGTCTTCTTTTGGCTGACGGGGGAATCAGGGTCAGCTGTCTGATTAAGGACTGCTGGTGCATGCCTGATCCATAATGGCATCCAGAGAGCATATGGATGAGCTGTTGACAGCAACATGACGAAGTGGCTTGATTGGCACTTCTTTTTCTTGTCAAATAATCCCTCAAATCCGTGGGAGGGGGATTAAAGAGACTGGTCTCGCAACGTCGAAGACGGGAGACAGTCATGTGCTGTTCAGCCTGGACGCAGACTTCAGGGACGCGGCTCTCATGACGCGGCTGTATGACGCGCACGCGAGTCTCGCGTTGCTGCCTGATGCGTTTGGGCAGAGTTGCTTGAGAGAGAGCGGGCTGCTGGGCCCCACGCCTACGAGTGCGTACTTCCTGCGTTTGAAAAGACGCGGAGGTTTCACCCTGGCGTTTGATGAGTTGGTCCTCAGAGGACTCAACTTGAGGAGTCTCGCGTTTGGGTCGCCAAACGCGGATCTCACGCACTGGACGAGGTGCGGGCAAGGCATCAGATTGTACGCCGCGTCCACCCCCAGTCAGACAACCAACGGTTCCGACTTGGAGTTGACGCGCGCGTCTCCTCTGTCGACGCTCAGCATTCCGGTTGCGTCGTGGAGGAGGGGAGAAACCAACAACCTCCTGGTTTACAGAACTAAGAGTGTTCACCACGCGGGTCTCCTGAGAGACGTTAACGCGGGTATTCTGCGCGACGCGGTTGATCGCAACAGCAGTGCCTGAGGTCACGCGGGCCTTCTGGGAGGCGTTGGCGCGTGAACTTGTCTTGGCACAGTGGGCATCGGCACCCGGCAGAGCCTCAGATTGGGCTTTGGGTAGCTTTTCAGTTGAGACCCTGCGGCAGACGCGGGTCTTTAGGCTCTTGGAGCCAGAAGAGAGGAACTCTTCATACTTCGCCTGGTCGAACTCGACAACGAGCGTTTCGACCATCTTTCCCTTACGGAGAACATCATCCTGCGCCACAGCTTGTTCGTCGGTAACAACAGATTCCCCAGCGGAGTCGCCATCTCTTGTTTGACGCGGAAAAGGGGGCTGGCGTAACGTTTCCTTGAATCAGATGAAAAATTACAGCCGGCTAAATCTTCCGGTTACAAGGGAGGGAGAATATTGAATCTTGAATTCCCCCTTTGTTTAGTGCTGGGTTCTTCGGTGGCGGTGGAGAGTGAATCTTGTTCTCCGTTGACCAGATGACCGTTCTGGACCGTCGAGGGATCTTCTCCTTGGCAGGTAGAGGGAGTAACTCAGCTCCGTCTACCAAAACTCTAGAAGAGGAGGTAGGCGAAGAGCGGCTAGTACTCAGTAAGCTCGCTGAAGAGTCTTCTCTCTCTCTGTCGATGATCTCTCCTTTTTTTTTTTGAATCTTTCCTTTGCCCGATAATTGTCGTCCTTTCTTGTGCCCGTCTTCAATAGTGACGGGACTATTTATAGGATTTTTAGGGGGTGATCATGCCCCCTAAAAGTGCTCCACGATGAGGGCCAACTTCCCCGCTACATGGGCGGTGGATGGCGCCATAATCGGGGTGGTTACAACCAAGGTGGGGGCAACTTGTTGCTGAGACGCGGGCGTTAAGACAACGCGCCTTGATGCTGAGACGCGGGCGTTGAGCCAACGCGCCTTGATGCTGAGACGCGGGCGTTGAGCCAACGCGCCTTGATGCTGAGACGCGGGTTATCTCTCGCGTCTTGATTGTCACATTTAGCCTTGCGCCTGGATCTTGGATCTCTGCGTTTTGGTGGCTTGTCTTGGTGATTTTTAGACAGCCTACATGGAGTAAAGTAATGTTAGCTTGTTAGTGGTTAGGAAGTTAGAGTTAGATCCATCATCATGAGCCATCAATGGCTCTTGCAAGAGCAAGGCCAAAACGAGGTTATTAGATTCATGTGGATTATCATAAAAGAAGTTAAACTAGTTGGTGGTTAGTAGTTAGTGCCATGAGAGAAAAGATTAACTACACATGTAAAAGAGATTGGAGAGAAGAAAACATAGAGAGGTAAAGAGAGCACCTTTCATAGATTGTCACCTTCTATTACAAGTACTCTTGCATTCCAAGCACGTACCACTCTCTCTCCCTATTACAAGATCTAAAATAAATGGAAATACAAGGGAGGAAGAAGAAGAAAAACTACACTAAACTACCATAAACTACAAAATGGAAAATGAGAACTACCCTAAACCTTGCATATCTGGCTCTGGAAACCCCAGGGGTATTTATAGCCACCAGGGAAGAGGGGGGCCAGGGGACAAACCCTGGCCCGAAGCGGCGCGCGCCGCGGCCGTATGGCCATGGAAACGCGGCCCAGGCCGCGTTTCCGCGGTCATTCAATGGCCGCGCGCGCGGCGCTTCGAGCCGCGCGCGATCCAGTCTGTCTCCTGTCAGACCCTGCTCCCGGTTTCATCTTTTCAGCCTCTAGTTTGTACAGAATCAGCTCTCTAGGTCAATGGCTATCTTTAATAGGCTTTTAGTCACCAATAAATGGTGATTTAGGGTCTTCTTCTTCATTTGGACACCATAGACCTAGAATCAAGCAAGCAAAGCTTTATTAGCAGAATTTAATATGAAATTAATGTGAAGATGTGATACAAATTATGCAAAATTAGAGACTAATCACATATGTTAAATGGTATTTAATTATATATATATGATTTCTTTGTTCTTGTTTAACAATGTGCTTACATGTTTTTTAATAGCACAAATTGATTTATGCTAAGCTTGATTTAGTTTTAAATGTTAATTGGTATCTTTTACAAGCTTATGCATTAGTTTTGTTGGTGTTTCGAAAGGAGGAGAAATTTCTTAAGTTTACTATTAATTGGTATCAATTATTACAATTGGTATCTAACTTTCAAAATTATTTTAGAATTTCAACATTGGTATCAGGGGCTTTCACTTTCTATTTATTGGTATCATGTATAAACTTTCATTTAGTATCAATATTGTTTTGCAAATTGGTATATATGCTTATGCTTTCAATTGGTATTCCTAGTTTTTTAATTGGCATTCATGTTTTCTGTTAAAATTGGAATCTTAAAAAATCATAGTTTCATTTTATTTTCAAAATTTGTTTTTGATGCTTATTACCTATATACAAGAGAAGTTAACTTAGCATTTTCTCTATGTAAAAACTTATGATGAGTGTATTGTATAATGAGGAGTTTGACTTCTTTTCTCTATATCATACACGTGTGCATGGGGAGCTTAACATCTCTGTCTATACATTGTATACTATACTTATATGGGTTAGGGTTTTAGTCATCTATTCTCCATATAATTCATTATGCAGGGGAATTAACTTGATGTTTCTCCTCTTCATAGATTTATATCGCATATACATTTATTTTGTTTATTGTACACTTTTTGATGGATTAACAAAAAAGGGGAGAGAATTTTAGAGTTTATATATGCATGCTTATATTCTATATTGCATATATATGTTTATATTTATGATTTGTGTTTCATGATTTATTTGGTATCTAGAGCTTACATTGCATATACGTTTATTTTTTTAAACATTTGGTATCTAGAGCTTACATTGCATACATTTTTGGTATTTGGTGTTAGTATCTAGAGCTTATATTGAATATTCATATGACTAATGTGATTAGTATCTAAAACTTTAATTAAATATTTACATATTTTATGTTTTGTATGAGTCAAGGGGGAGCTTTTGCAAAGGTCATCTTTAATCCATTCATATATAACTCCATGAGTTTTGCCATCATCAAAAAGGGAGAGATTGTTGGCCTAAACGCCCATCACTCTAGTTTTAATGATGACTAACTCATATAGTTATAGTACTAATGATCTTGTTGTGGTTAAGATTCAGATATTGAACAAGATCTTAGTTGGTGTTTAGCTACTTTGAAGCTAACACATGGTGATTCAAGAGCTCAAGCTTATAGAACATATCAGTTTAACTATGAGAATTAAGTTTAAATCAACTCTACTTGAAGAAGAAGATCTGCAAGAAGACTTTAGTATAGAGTTTGTGAGTTTAGATTTCTTGTAAAGAATAGATTAGTTTTGATTGCTCAAACTCACACACACAAAATTTGATTTCAGTTTAACCGGTTTACGTTTCATATTTTACTTCTCATCAAAAATAAGTTTATATCTTTTTTTTTGAGTATCTATATACTATTGAGCTTCAAATATGTTTGAACAACTTGTTTTTATATTTATAGGTTTTAGAAAAACTAGCATTTATTTTAAAAGTTTTCATACCTAGTTTTTTAATTTTGGTATTTTTCAAGGATTAGTTTTTGATACATGTTCAAAAAAATTTCATATTTATACATCATGTTTTTATCATGTATCTCATAGCCTATGTATTGCCAAAACACTTTTAGCCAATACAAAATATTTAAAATGAGTTTGATTTCAAAAATTATCTGAAAATAGTGTTTTAGGCCAGGCTGGTTGACTAGCCGGTCGATTAGATCTCAGGGCTGACTTTGGGTAATTGTTTGCGCATGTTGTACATGTTTGTCGGGCGAAGACTGGTCGATCGACAAACCTAGCGGTCGACCGGGCGATCGACCGACTGTCACACCCAAGTCTTGGTTTGGCTTAGTCGACCGCGGGTCGACCGTTCTGCTAATTTGCTCAAATACCATTTTCAGTAATTTGGCTATGACTTTATTCTGACATTCAATCAATATGAATTAAATTTCATTTCAAAGATAACTTTTTGAGCTACATTTCTTATTCAATGATCGTTATCTCAGTCAAATGCTAAATATATCAAATATTGGTTTGAAGTAAGTTCATATTTTAAAAATAGTTTACAGTTTTCTGATTTGACATATTTTAATATTTTGCTTAGATTGATTTGATTTAAGTTTCATTAGAAAGAAGACTTAAAAATCTACAAATTCTTCCTATATATTTGTTTCTAAATTCGAATGTTTTAGACCTCAAAATTGTGCTCAAAGTTAACCTATTGCACAGACTGTCTCAGGTTGGTCAACTGATTGATCGACCGACAGGCTCCAACGGTCAAAATTGTGCTCAAAATCCATATCTCTGTTTTGTTTTAAAGTTTTGAAAAATTAAATAAAACAAGTTTTGAGACATTCATTTGTTGTTCTTCAAGTTCCTATATCTTTCAAAAGTTTTTCCCAAGTGTTTTCTTTTGTATTTCATTTTCAAAATCTTTGTTTTCTCACAAGCTTAACATA
Source organism: Agave tequilana (assembly GCA_038442645.1). NCBI lineage: Eukaryota > Viridiplantae > Streptophyta > Magnoliopsida > Asparagales > Asparagaceae > Agave > Agave tequilana. The sequence continues at coordinate 44,245 of JAVJIF010014580.1, read as the reverse complement.
TTCATTGCAAAATCTATCCTCTAGAATCTTGTATTGTGGGAGGTGTTGTTTGTGATCTTTGTGATTACCAAGTGTTGTAACTATTCTTTTGCTTTGTGCTTTGGGTTCGTGCCTTCCCTCTTATATAGAGGTGATTGCTTCGTGCATAGGCTTTGTGCCCTCCCTTTTGTGTAGAGGTGATTGCTTTGTGCCTAGGCTTTGTGCCTTGGCTTTGTCCCTCCTCTTGTGTATAGTGCTGGGTTTGTATCCTTTATGGAGTCCTTAGTGGAGAGAATTGAAATCCTTCTAAGTGAAGGTGGGGACGTAGAGCTCGGTGCTCGAACCTCAAACATATCCTTGTGTTTGTGTTTGGCTATCACTCTCTAAACTCTACTCTCTTTATATCTTACATTGCTACTATTACTCATTTACACATGCTTGATATTATTTGTGTGCTCATAGTTGTTATAATCCAAGAAAGCTATTGAAGCACCTCAACTCTTATAAAAGAGGGATCTTAAGGTGAAGTTTTAAAGCTCTTCATTGAGAATTTTGCTTCACTCTTTGGATATCTATTGTGATAGTGTAAATATTTAATTCCACATTATTTGTCATTAGATTAGCATTACACCTATTCACCTCCTCTAGGTGTACTTTCAGATCAATCACTGGGGCAGCGCAGCGGAGGCAGCACTTGATCAATAGGCAACTTGACGAATAAGAAAGAAGAAAAAGATATTTTGAAGTATAGAAAGCCAACACACAATTTAACGTGATTCCACCAATCAAACAGATTATATGTACACCACATGAGATTGGAGAGAAACTTTACTAAATTTTGAGGAAGTATAATTAGAAATACTTATACATCTCACTAAGAAGATTGCAAGCCATTTGATGGCTGTCAAGAATAGCGAAATTGAGCGTTCCCTAATATTACATATCTATTGTCATACTTTCACATCTTTATTGTAGTAAAACTCTGCTATTTAACTCATTTTAATGTCTAATTATATGCAGGGTAATTAATGGCGAAAGAAAAAAATGGTCCCAATTATTCTAATTAATCTGGATTAATTAGAATTTTTTTGGTTAGCTTGAAGAATCAACGGGGATAATTGCAAATCCAGAAGCCTAGAGGAGAGTCTATCCATATACAAGGGGATATTTAGAATAGGAATCAACATACGCAAAGTACCTGGGCCAATTGCCAGATCCAAGCCATATAAACGCGGCTTTGGCCGTGTTTGGCCGAGTTTACGTAGCCTGATCATGACCGTTAAGATTTGGCCCTCTCTCTATACATGCTCTTCCCACTCCATATCTCCTATAAATACCACCAGTTCTAAAAGCAGACGTATAGAGGCAGAGAGTTTAGGCTAGGTTTTTCTTTTAGTTTAACTTGAAATTTTTTTTTTATGTTTATGTAATTTCTATTTAATTTAGATTAGAAAAGAGATTCATAAGAGAAGGAGAGGAAGAATTGTACTTAGCTTAGAGTGACACCGAATGTAATCTTCTTCATTTCTTTTTATTATTTTTCAATTTAATCTAAGTTTACTTTTTGTTTTCTTTTCTTTCTTATTTTTACTTAACCTTTTTGGTGTCGGTTGCAATCCAAGTGAGTCAAATAGCATCGAAATAGCCATGCCTTTGTGAGTACCATTGATAGCTCATGATGATGGGTTCTTAGTCTCAATCTATATCATTTCATGCTTACTTTATTTTGATGATGTAATGTGGAAAGGACTCAAATCAACTCTTATGGGCTATGCGCTGATTGTCTCCAACTCAAGGTAAATCGTCACCAACGATCCAAGGTATATAAATCAACCAAAGAGATAAGTAACTTTTATGTTCTTTCTTTCCTTTAATTTCTTATTTCTAAAACAACTTAAAAAACTAATACTTCCTTTATTCTTTTGATTCTTTCTCTTTTAACTTAGCTCTTCTCTTAACTTAAAACAAAAACACCAATATTTTCTCCTTATTTATTTGATTTTTTCCTTTCCAAACTTAGAATTCTTTTCTTTTCTTTTATTTCAAAATTAAAAAGAAACTATTTAACTAGTTTTAAGTAAACTTAAAAAGAATACTTAAATGCTTGCATCGCACTCTCTCCTCGTGGAACACGACCCGCTTAGCCACTTCGCTATGATGGTAGTATTGATAAACCTAACATATTCTTAATCTTAATTTCTAAACTCTGTTTTTCTGTGTAGGTTTCGCCTCGACCAAATTTTAACGAAGTTGCCGGGGAGGGACCGTATTTTTTTATTTTTACTAAACGGTTCATTTTTTCTTTCTGTTTCTATTTGCAGGTGTGAATTTCAAGAAAATAACAGCTGCAGAAGGACCATTGCTTGCATGTGCCTCCACTCTAAGAAAGCAGAGCCAAAGAAAATACAAAACAGCTACGAAAACGCGGCAAGAGCCTTTAAGGCCAGTGATTAGTCTCTAATTTTGCATAATTTTCATCACATTCTAACATTTATTTGATAATAAATTCTGCTAAGAATACCTTACTTGCTTGATCCTAAGTTCATGGTGTGCAAATGAAGAAGAAGATCTAAATCACCATTTAATTGGTGATTAAAGGCCTATTAAGATAGCCATTGACCTAAGGAGCTAATTCTATCAGAACCAGAGGTCAGAAATCAGAAACGGGCAACATCACCTGACAGGGGACCAACTGGGCAGCGCGCGGCCACCGTATGGCAACGGAAACGCGGCCTGGCCGTACGGCCGCGCCGCGCGCGCCGCTTCGGGCTAGGGTTTGTCCCCTAGCCCCCTGTTCTCCTGGTGGCTATAAATACCCCCTTGGGTTTCAGAGTTGAAAATATGCAAGGTTTAGGGTAGTTCTCATTTTTTATTTTGTAGTTTAGGGTAGTTTAGTGTAGTTTTTCTTCTTCTTCCTCCCTTGTATTTTTCATTTATTTTAGATCTTGTAATAGGGAGAGAGAGTGGTACATGCTTGGAATGTAAGAGTGCTTGTAATAGAAGGTGACAATCTATGAAAGGTGCTCTCTTTATCTCTCTATGTTTTCTTTTCTCTAATCTCTTTTACATGTTTAGCTAAACTTTTCTCTCATGGCAACTAACTACTAACCACCAACTAATCTAACTTCTTATTTGATAATCCACATGAATCAAATAGCCTTGTTTTGGCCTTGCTCTTGCAAGAGCTATTGATGGCTCATGATGATGGATCTAACTCTAACTTCCTAACCACTAACAAGCTAACATTACTTTACTCCATGCTTACTTTTAGTTTTGATGGTTTAAGTGTAGCTTGAACTTGTTTTGTTGTGTTGAGTTGTGATGAGTTACATATGGGTCATGCTTTGAATCGCTCTTGAACCAAGGACTAGTGATGGCCAATGATACATGTGAGGCAACTATCACTAAGAGGTTAGCATGTTGGTGGAGCCATTAGTAGTTAGTAGCCATGAGTTTTCTTTTTTTTTCACTTTATTTTAGATATAAAAACAAAACTACAAAAATCATTCTTTTCTATGTTTCCCACTTCTTTGTGTTTCACCGTACTTCTCTTTTTATTCTTTGCTTTCTTTTCTTTTCATTCTTTAAAACTTTGAAGAACGTTTTAACAAACACGTGAATCAAACGGTAAACCTTCTATCGCCTCCCTCCTTATGGATTCGACTCGTTTTAGCCTCTATGCTATAACGGAATTATCGAGGAAGCCAAATCACACAAACTTTAAATCTTAACTTCAAAACATACACTTTTTGTGCGCGGTTTTACCCCGATCAAATTTTGACGCCATTGCCGGGATGAGAACGGTTTAATTTTACAAGTTTGTTAACTTTTCTTCTTTGTTTTTTAGTGTGCAGGTTAAATTTTAGCATTGCAGAAGTCCACACTTGCTCAAGTGTGGTTGGGTAACTTCTTATACATTCATATACTCTGCTGCTAATTTTTGTTGTACACTGTAAATAATTTTAAGAAGTAAAATATAGAAATTGGATGCTTTAAAACGGTTTAGACATTTGCATCTAGGCACGTGTCAATTTTCATTCCAATATACTGTATTTTATTCTTGTGTTGTTGTGATACTTATAGGAGGTGTACATATTGCATTGCATATAGTTAGGACAAACACTTCAGTGATTTACTCGCTTTTTTGTGTTCATCTTATCTATATTGCACACTTGCACAAATTTAACTTAAGGGCAAAACTCAAAACAACATAAGGTGGGGAAGTCATTACCCTCCCTTAGCCTAAAAATCACCTCCCCACTCACACAACCCAAGCCTTTATAAAATTTGCTAGACGTTGGCCCCTAGGGACATCTCGGACTCATTTAAGAGATTGACCTAAGGGAGAAGTTGTTAGAAGTTGACTCTTGTCAAATCGGTGTCTAAGGTTGGGGATTAAGAGGCGAAACCTCGAAGAACAGTAGTTTGGCATAATTAGGGCCGTTGCTCCGGTATGGATACCTCCCACTGATCTTGCCCCTACCTGGCCGATTAACTCGTGGTCAGCGTCCGACAATATACCCCCTGGACAGTCTAACCAGTTAGGAGTCGTCTAGGTCTAAGTCAACCCTAGCATAGGCTTGTTTTCTTTTTCTTTTTCTTTGTTGTTTGTTTGTTTTTTGTTTTTCTTTTTTGTAAATTGTGATATGGATTTTAATAACAACAATTCTTTCAATTATAATATGAATCCATATTTCACGCCGACCTCATTTGACTCGGATAACTCTGACCCGGCAATGTATAACATGAACCAACCATATATGCCCGGTTGGGATTATCCGAATCAATATGACTCTTATCCCCAACCATATGACCATAATTTTCAAAATAATTTTAACTCTTCACAGAGTTCATAGGGATTCACCGACCCCGAGTTTAATTTTCAACCATCTTGTCCACAATTTTCACAATATTCGTTCCCCAATTTTGATTCATATACTCCTTTTTCTGAACCACCAATTGGAGAAAAAATCATCATTGGAAAGGAGTATAGAAGAGTCCCTACAACAAACGCAAAATTTGCTTAATTCACAATCCTTCCCACCTCAAACTCCACATACTTCTTTTCTAGAGCATCCAATTGAAGAAGAATCTGAGTTAGAAAAGCGTTTGGAAGTCTTTTGTGAAAGAATGCAAAATATGTTGGACTCATCATCTCAACCACATTTTCAAGAGTCCTACTCATCTTTTCCAGTCTCACCAATTCAAAATGAACAAACTTCAATACTGGACTTGAGTATGGAACCCTTGCGTGAGTCTGAGCAACAACCTCAAAAACCGATGAACTCACAATTTCACCACAATTTCCAAAATCAACTTCCATACTCATCTTTTCAAGAAAAACTAATTACAAAAAGTATGGAAGACATGATTCCAAATCCGAATTCTGTTACCCAACCTATCAGTAGGTTAGACTCAATTATGCGCGATTTGATCAATGAGAGCGAGGATAATCTTTCTTGTCAACCGTTGACCAATCCTTATATTCCTAACTCTACCGATTGGACCCAAGAATCATGTTCTTTTGGAAACCAAGATTCAATTTCAGAACACACATTTGAACTTGACCAATCTCCAAGTTGTGAAAGTCGCCTGGACATTTTGGCAAGTTATCCCTTCCCTGAAATTGAAATCGAACCTAAATGTGATCTTGAACTTCCTGTTGGGAACTCCATTTCACTTTTTGATTCAATAATGACCCCGGTATCCTTACCAGATTTTTTTCTCTTTTTCGGAGTCAATATTGAATCCTGTACCCATACACCGTGAAATAGAATCACCAATATCTTATGATCACACTTCATTAATGGGGACAGTGTGTGAACGTCAATTCTTTGATTTGAATTCTATTTTTGAACCAATTTCGACTCTCATTGTTGACTCTCGACTTGATCTGAGTCAACTTCCTGAATCAGTATCGATTTTTGTTCCTATTCCATTTGAGTCCAAATCACACGTCTCTCAAAATCACACTTCATTGTTGGACAAGAATGTTGAAGAAAATGACTCAATAATTATTTTTGAAAATTGAAATTAGATGTGGATAATTTTTTAAATAAGATCATTCATTCAATCAACATTTTATTGGGTCTTATTAAAGAGGTCATTAGTGGGTTCCTGGACGATCCACACTGTTTTGATTGGGTAGCAACGCTTGGCCCAATCAGACCCCCACCAGAGCCACCCCCTTGAGGTAATCTCCTTCCCTCTCCATTTGTTTCATGTATTTACACATTCACGATGCATTGAGGACCATGCATGAGATAAGTGTGGGGGAGGGTTTACTAACATAGTTAGTTTTATATTTCTTTCTTTTACACTTCTTTTTAATTAAACAAAAAAATCTTTTATATAAAAACTTTTCTTTTCTTTTTACAAAACTTTTTAAATTAAGAGAAATAGTTTTGATCCATTTTTAAGAAAATTAAGATTATCTTAGGAATTAGGAAGACCTAAAATTATGAAATTTTAAACCGAATCAAAATAATAGATCTTATTTAAATTTTAGGATGAGAAAGTAAAATTGAAAAGATAATTTGATCTTGAATTTTTTGCCTTAGATTTATGCACTTCACACTTACACAATTTTTTTGGGATTGAAACAAAGACTGAAAATGCCATAAAATGCATATATATAAAAAAATGAGGAAAACTACTTATTGAAGTTGGGTAATTATGCCTCATGAAGCATGATTATTCATACCTAAAATGGTGAACAAAAATAAAATAACCCCCTTTAGTTTTGTGGAACTCGATCCTTAAGTTCGAGGGATGTTTTCTCATCTGGTGCCCTAAGACCATCTGGTTTGGGAGTCACCGGCTAAAGGCTCACTACCCGGGTAAATAAGAAAGCCTAAGAAAACTAAGGGAAGAAAAAAAGAAAAAATAAATAAAAAAATAATATATATTAAATAAATGGCATGAAAGTTAGAGTCGATATCCCAAAAACCTTCACTAATCACAAAGTGCATATTTTTCTAAGAATTTTATGAAAGATCAAAGAGTCAATTCAATTTTAAATTCTTACATTTAATTTATAACAAGATTTTTTTGCATTTTGACTTAGTTTAAGAAAGAAAAATTTCTGGTTAACCTCTGAACTTGGATCAGTTATATTTTCACAAAAATACTTCAACACTTTTCTCTATTTCAAAATGCGTTTTAAAAATACTAACATTTGATTTCTTTCTTTATGGATTTTGTGGGTGCAATCTGCTGAAAACCCTCAGGAGACAAAACTCCTCCTCTAGGGAAAATCTAGAGGTTTAACGGCTTGTTGCACATGCTCAGTGCAATCGCGTCACCTGCGAAAGTAAATAATTTCCTTAGGTTTTTTGTTTTGCTCGGGACAAGCAAAAGATAAGTGTGGGGCTTTGATTAGTCTCTAATTTTGCATAATTTTCATCACATTCTCACATTTATCTGATAATAAATTCTGCTAATAATACCTTACTTGCTTGATCCTAGGTTCATGGTGTGCAAATGAAGAAGAAGATCTAAATCACCATTTAATTGGTGATTAAAGGCCTATTAAGATATCCATTGACCTAAGGAGCTAATTCTGTCAGAACCAGGGGTCAGAAATCAGAAACTGGCAACATCACCTGACAGGAGACCAACTGGGCAGCGCGCGGCTCGAAGCGCCGCGCGCGCGGCCACCGTAGGGCCATGGAAACGTGGCCTAGGCCGCGTTTCTGCGGCCGTACGGCCGCGGCGCTCGCGCCGCTTCGGGCCAGGGTTTGTCCCCTGGCCCCCTGTTCTCCTGGTTGTTATAAATACCCCCCTTGGGTTCTAGAGTTGAAAATATGCAAGGTTTAGGGTAGTTCTCATTTTTCATTTTGTAGTTTAGGATAGTTTAGTGTAGTTTTTCTTCTTCTTCCTCCCTTGTAATTTTCATTTATTTTAGATCTTGTAATAGGGAGAGAGAGAGTGGTACATGCTTGGAATGCAAGAGTGCTTGTAATAGAAGGTGACAATCTATGAAAGATGCTCTCTTTACCTCTCTATGTTTTCTTCTCTCTAATCTCTTTTATATGTTTAGCTAAACTTTTCTCTCATGGAAACTAACTACTAACCACCAACTAATCTAACTTCTTATTTGATAATCCACATAAATCTAAAAGCCTCGTTTTGGCCTTGCTCTTGCAATAGCCATTGATGGCTCATGATGATGGATTTAACTCTAACTTCCTAACCACTAACAAGCTAACATTACTTTACTCCATGCTTACTTTTAGTTTTGATGGTTTAAGTGTAGCTTGAACTTGTTTTGTTGTGTTGGATTGTGATGAGTTACATATGGGTCATGCTTTGAATCGCTCTTGAACCAAGGACTAGTGATGGCCAATGATACATGTGAGGCAACTATCACTAAGAGGTTAGCATGTTGGTGGAGCCATTAGTAGTTAGTAGCCATGAGTTTTCTTTCTTTTTCACTTTATTTTAGATATAAAAACAAAACTATAAAAACCATTCTTTTCTACGTTTCCCACTTCTTTGTGTTTCACCGTACTTCTCTTTTTATTCTTTGCTTTCTTTTCTTTTCATTCTTTAAAACTTTGAAGAACATTTTAACAAACACGTGAATCAACCGGTAAAGCTTCTATCGCCTCCCATCCTTGTGGATTCGACTCGTTTTAGCATCTATGCTATAACGGAAGTATCGAGGAAGCCAAAGCATACACACTTTAAATCTTAACTTCAAAACATACACTTTTTGTGCGCGGTTTTACCCCGATCAGCCTGCTAACTGAATTTTTTTCCAGGGATTATTCATTACAAAATACAGGATCTGCAGCTATTATTCTTCTCTGTTGTTTAATACTGCACACTTTTTTAATCAATAGTAATCGATTGGCTGTTAATGTTAAAAATGTCTAGACTTTGCATTATGGCATTCATCTAATTTCATTTACTTTTACAATATTTTTGAAGAGTGCTGGAACCAAAGTACGTCTGCATCACATGTAGCATAGAAAACACATTTGGGTGATATATATTGCTTAAGTGTTTTTTTTTTGTATACTTGGACACGAGCATTAAAACAATTAAGGGCTTAACCTATAAGCAAGATAAGGTGGGGGAGTCATTACCCTTCCTTAGCCCAAAAATTATCTCCTCACTCATTAACCTAGCCTAACTAAAACTGAGTAGACAGTGGCCCTAGGGACATCTCGGACTTAATAGGAGATTGACGTCGGGTGAAAGTTTTTAGAGTTTAACTCTAGTCAAATCGGTGTCTAAGATTGGGGATTAAGAGGCAAGATTCTTGAAAATCAGTAGTCTGACATAATTAAGGCTCGTTGCTCTGTACAGATACCTCCCAGTGTGTTTTGCCCTTACCTGGCCGATTAACCCGTAGTCAGACTACTGTAATATACTTTTTCTGGATAGTCAACCAGTTAGAAGTCGTCCCGGTCTAACATCTACCCTAATATAGGCTAGATTTTTCTTTTTGTTTTTTTGTTTTTGTCATCTTTTATGTGAAAAATATATAACAATAATTTTTTAACTTTAATATTAATCCCTATTTCACCCCGACCTCTTTTGACTCAGATATCATCAACCCAGTATTGCATAACTTTAACCAACCAAGTATGCTAGATTGATTTTATCTGACTGAACCTCCTCTTAAATCATAATATTATGAACAAGATGTGAATAATCATCTCCACTCTTCATCGAGTTAGTGGGAATTCACCTCCCCCGAGTCATATGGTCAACCACCTTGTCCATAATCCTTCCCAAATTTTGCTTCATATATTCTTTTTCTAAAATAACCAATTGAAGAAAAATCGGAGTTAGAAAAGAATCTAGAAGCCTTGCATGAGTCCGAGCGACAAATTCAAAATCTGATGGACTCACAATGTCAATAAAATTTTCAAATCCAAGATCCTTACTCTATTTTTCAAGTCCCACCACAACAAAAAGAAGCTATTGACTTAGGAAAGAGTATGTAATACAGGACTCAGTCCCAAAATAATTTTACCCAGTCTATCGATAGGTTAGAAGCACAAATGAGTCATTGATCAACACTTATTGGAAAGAGAAAACTCTTCCTTATCAATATTTGACCAATCCTGATATCTCTAACCCTATTGATCTGGCCAAGAGTCATGTTATTTTGAAAACCAAGATTCAATTGCACCACTGTTAGGATTTTACCTTATTTTTCAGAGGAGATGATGGTCCAAGAAGATCCAATCGAGTTGGAGAAGACGATGACTTGAAGCAAAAGAAAAAAAAAAAGCAGATCAAGATATGTTAGTCGACTATATAGTTGACTAACAAGACCATTAGTCGACTAATTAGAAATATTAGTCAACTAATAGGCAGGATACAAAAATGAAGCAATTTACAGTCGTCGACTAACTTGGTGTATTAGTCGACTAATTTCAGGAATCAGTCTACTAATCATATGGCCTAGTTGAGTAATAGCGGCATTTCTGAAACAGATTTAGTTTCCTTTTCAGGTGCGGGTTTCCTTTTCTGATGGAGTATGAATAGGATTCAGTTTCTTTTCAATAAAGATTTGTTTCTAAAGATTAAAAGGTCTAGTATTCTTTTAGATCAAGAGGATTAACTCCTAATAGGATTGATCAAGCATCCAATGGCCAAGATCATCTCATAATCCAAATAGGAGTTTTTTGTAAAATCCTATAAATAAAGGTTGTAACCCCGCATTGATCTAAATCTAATCTCGCGGAGAAAAAGCTGTAGAACACCAAGGAGATCAGGAAGAAGCGAAGTAAGAGAGGGGCCAGGTGAGCATAGAGATAAAGTAATACTCTTGTAATCTAGGTCTAGATTAAAGAGGAAGGTGAATACTTTTGTTGCATAAAGAGGAAGGTTAGATCTCTTCATATCAAGTTATTAATAAAGCTCTCTCATGTTCTCTCCCCATGGATGAAAGCCAAGTTTGGGCTGAAACACTTTAAATTCTCATATTCTTTTTTATTGCTTTTTGTGTAAGTATTACTACTTTGCTTTACAATAGTTTTTCTTTTGCAAGTATTCTCATATTGCCAAGTTTTGTAAACGTCGATCCTGTGAGTAACAATTTGTATTAGAGAGCTGATTTGTTACAACAATTGGTATCAGAGCTAAAGGTTGACGAAGGGCGATATGTCGAAGATAGGAAGTTCTATAACAAAATTTAAGGTCAAGAAGTTCAATGATAAAGGAAACTTTAGCACATGGCAAAAGAGGGTGAATACGTTGTTAGTGCAACAAGGTCTTCACAAGACCTTGTAGGGTGAGTCAGCAAAGTCTGTAGGTACATTAGATGAGAATTGGTAGGAGATGGATTTAAAGGCAGGCGAGGTGATATACAACGTGATGGATGAAGAAACAGTTAAAAGATTGTGATCAAGGTTAGAGATATTGCATATAGTTAATCTTCTCCAACAACCTGTATCTCAAGAATCAACTATATGGCTATGCTTGAACAAATGGATATTGGTATTATAGCATTTAAATCTCTTCAACAAGGTCACCAGCGAGCTTCTAACTGTTGATGTCAAGATCGATGAGGAGGACAAGGCATTGATACTTCTCAGTTCGCTTCCACAATCATATGATCACATCATCACCACCATTCTCTAAGGTAAGAAATCTCTCATCTTGGAGGAGGTCACGTCAACTCTTTTACCAATGAGATTAGGAAAAGGCCAAATCAAGAGGAGCAGATAGGATCGGGTTTGGTGGTCATGGGAAGAAAAGAAAGAGAAGAAGGAAAGAAAAGTCTAGGCTCATCAAAGGCGTATCACTTTTGTCACAGGAAAGGTCATTGGAAGAATGACTGCAAATATCGACAAGAGTGGTTGAAGAAGGAAAAAGCTGTGGAGGTAGGCGTAGCATTGAGCGATGTAGAGGACACTGAAATATTAATGGCTTCCTGCAAAGATAACACTTCTCAAGGTAAAGGCTGGATTTTGATTCGGGTAGTATGGTTTATGTATATTCCCAAAAAGAGTTGTTCAACTCCTTACTTGCAAAGGAGGAAAAGAATGTCAAGATGGTAGATGGCTCAACTTGCAAGATCATTAGCACTGGGACAGTCAAGTTTACAGAAAGAGATGGGATGATGCGTGTTCTAGAGGCGGTCTGGTGTGTCTTAGATGCACGCTACAATCTAATATCCATTGGTGTACTCGATGAAGAAGTATGCTAGATCCAAGTGCAAAATGGCGTCGTCACAGTTAGATAAGGAGATAGGGTAATCCTGAAAGAAGAGAAGTGTGAAGGGTATACAAGCTGAGTAAGAAAACTAAGTTCGAGGTGGAGTTTCAAGAATAAGCTTGGAAGGGAGCTCATCATGAGGTAGAGCTTCAAGAAGACTGCAACAGGCACGAACATGGGTCAAAGTGTGGTGAGAAGGAGAAAGGGTGCATCTAGTAAGACTCGAGATGGCCCAAGCCATGGTGGTAAATTTGCCAAAGGCCCTGAGGAGAGGGGGTAAGAGTCACGACATGATTACAACCAAGAAAAAAAGCAAGGTATTAATCCAAATAACAGGGTGTTTTACTAAAGGCTTGAAAAGAAAGTCAAGGTGGAGCTTGTTAGGATTTTGCCTTATTTTCAAGAGGAGATGATGGTCCAAGAAAATCCAATCGTGTTAGAGAAGATAATGACTTGAAGCAGAAAAAAAGAAGTAGATCAAGATATGTTAGTCAACTATATAGTCGACTAACACGACCATTAGTCGACTAATCAGAAGGAGTAGTCGATTCATAGGTAGGATCCAAAGAGGAAGCAGTTTGCAGTAGTTGACTAACTTGGTGAATTAGTCGACTAATCTCAGGAATTAGTCGACTAATCATATGGTCTAGTCGACTAATAGTGGCACTTCTGAAACAGATTCAGTTTCCATTTTAGGCGCAGGTTTTCTTTTCTGGTAGAGTACGAATTGGATTCAGTTTCGACACAATAAAGGGTTGTTTCTAAATATTAAAGGGTCTAAAATTCTTCTAGATCAAGAGGATTAAGTCCTAATTGGATTGATCAAGATTCTTCAAGCATCCAATGGCCAAGATTATCTCATAGTCCAAATAGGAGTTATTTTGTAAAATCTCATAAATAAAGATTGTAGCTCAGCATTGATCTAAATCTAATCTCAAGGAGAAAAAGGTACAGAACACTAAGGAGATCAGAAGAAAGTCAAGAAAGAGAGCAGCAAGATGAAGTTGCATAAAGGTAAAGTAATGCTTTTATTGCATCAAGAAGAAGGTTAGATTTCTTTGCATCAAATTATTAATAAATCTCTCTCAAGTTCTCTCCCCGTGGACGTAGGCTAAGTTTGAGCCGAAGCACATTAAATCCTCGTGTTCTTTCTTATTAGTCTTTTGTCTAGGTATTACTTGTTTCCTTTACAATAAATTTTCTTTTACAAGTATTCTCATGTTACCAAGTTCTACAAACGTCGGTCCTGGGAGTAGCAATTAGTTTTAGAGCACCAATTTGTTACAACAACCACAACGTCTTGAACTCAACCAATCTCAAACCCTTGACAAATTGGCATGTTTTCACTTCAATGAAATTGAACTTGAATGTGAATTTGACCCCGATCTTCAACTCTGTGATTCAGTTCTAAATTTTAAATCTATGTTGACCCAGATATCCTTACCCGATTTGAACCCAATTCATAAGCTGACATTAATTCCAGTACCCATACATCTTGAAATTGAACCGCCTAATTTGGATAGTCACATTCCATTGATGGAAAATGAATGTGATTTTTAACTCTTTGGTTTGGACTCAACTTTTGAACCAAATCCGACTCTCGAACCTAACTTGATTTGAGTCATGTTCCTGAGTCAGTATTGCTCTCATTTCTTTCACTTTTGAGCCCAAATCAATCATTTCACCGAATTACTTTCCACTATTGGACCACGGTGTAAACCATTATGACTCTGAGGTGAATGTTTGTCATATAACCCGGATAATTTTCATGTTAGGATCTTGCATGATCCTAATTAAATAGGGGATAGTAAAAGTGTTAATCAAAAAGAGGTCAAAGGTGGATTCTACCAACCACCACACTCTTTAGATTGGGCAGCAACGCTTACCCAATCTGACCACCACCAGAACCACCAGCTTGAAGTAATAGCTTTCCTTCCCTTTCTTTTTTTTCATGCATATATGCATTCATTCATACATTGAGGACAATGCCTGAGATAGGTGTGGGAGAGGGTTCTAACATAACTTTTCTTCTTTTTTATAATATATATATATATATATATATATTACTTTCTTCTAAAAACTTTTTAAAAAAAAGAAACAATATTTGGACTTATTTTTGTAAAAAATTAAATTAATTTTAAGGAATAGAAAAATTATAATTAGGATTTTTTATACTTGACCAAAATAAGATTATTTGTTGATTTCTAAGTTTAGGAAGAAAAATTGAAAAAGTAATTTAGCCTTGATTTTTACCTTGATGAAATATGCATCTTTATACACTTACACACTTAGGATTCCAAACAAAGATTCTTATGCATTAAAATTTATATATATATATATCAAAAATCTAGTGATTAAACTGGGTATTTGTGCCTCATAAAGCATAAGTATTCACGCCTAAAAGTAGGTTAATATCACCAATTAAACCCTTATTTTTGTTGCTTTGTTTACTTGAGTCCTTAAGTCATTGAGGTGTTTTTTCACCCAGTGCCCTAAGACTGTCCGGTTTGGGAGTTACCGACTAAAGTCTCATTACATGTACAAATTAGAAAGCCTAATAAGACTAAGGGATATTACCGCCATAAAATATTAATAAGGCATAAGAGTTTGAGTTGAAAAATCCCAAATCAAATATTCACGGTCACGAAGGTGCATATCACGTAGAGTAAAATAATAGATTAGGTGAGAAATACTTTTTAATTCTTACCTTGATTAATAACAAGTTCTTGCATTGAGACTAAGTTTAAGAATGAATAGTTTGCTGATTCTAAGACTTATATGTTACTTGATTTTTGAAAGAATATATCAAATATTTCTCTTTTACAAAATAAAATTTTCGAAATACTAACACTTTGTTTTTCTTTCTTTTATGGATTTTGTCAGTGTAATTCACTGAAAATACTCAGGAGACTATAACTTCTTGGTAATCTAGAGGTTTAAAGGCCTGCTGCACATACTCAGTGCAGTCGCTTAACCTGCGAAAGTAGTTAACATTTAGTTTTCTTGTTTTGCTCGAGGATGAGCAAAAAATAAGTATGAGGGTGTGATTGTTCACTAATATTGTATATTTATTGTCATATTTTCACATCTTTATTGTAATAAAACTCTGTTATTTAATCCATTTTAATGTCTAATTGCATGCAAGATAATTAATAGAGAAAGAGAAGAAATGATCCAAATCATCCTAATTAATCCAAATTAATTAGGATTTATTTAATTAGCTTGAAGAATCAACATGGATAATTGCAAATCCAGAAGTCTAGAGGAGATTATTTACATATACAAAGGGATATTTAAAATAGGAATCAACGTACGCAAAGGATCTGACCTAATGGCCAGATCCAAGCAGCACAAACGCGGCTTTGGTGACATTTGCACGGCCTGATTACGGCCATTGGGCCATTGATTTGGTCCTATCTCTACACATGCTTTCCCATCTCCATTTCTCCTATAAATATCACCAGTTCTGAAGGCAGACGTAGAGAGGCAGAGAGTTTAGGCTAGGTTTTACTTTTAGTTTAACTTAGAATTTTTTCTTTTTATGTTTATGTAATATTCTATTTATTCGTAAACTTAAATTAGAAAAGAGATTCATGAGAAAAGAAGAGGAAGAATTATATGTAGAGTGACATTGAATGTAATCTTCTTCATTTCATTTTATCGTTTTTCAATTTAATCAAAGTTTACTTTTTATTTTCTTTTCCTTCTTGTTTTTTACTTTACCTTTTTAGTATCGATTGCTATCGCAGTGAGTCAAATAGCATCAGGAATAGCCTTGCCTTTACGAGTGCCACCGATAGCTCATAACGGTGAGTTCTTAGTCTCAATCTGTATCATTTCACGCTTACTTTGTTTTGATGATGTAATGTGAATGGGACTCAAATCAACTCTCATGGGCTATGCTTTGTTCGCCTCCAACTCAAGGTAAACTGTCGCCAACGATTCAAGGTACAGTAATCAGCTAAAGGGGTAAGTAACTTTTATGTTCTTTCTTTCTTTTAATTTCTTATTTCTAAAACAACTTTAAAAACCAATACTTCCTTTATTCTTTTGATTCTATATTCTAACTTAGTCTTCTCTTAACTTAAAACAAAAACACCAACATTTTCTTCTTATTTCTTTGATTTTTCCTTTCCTAACTTAGACTCTTTTCTTTTCTTTTATTTCAAAACTAAGAAGAAACTATTTAACCGATTTTTAGTAAACTTAAAAAGAATACTTAAACGCTTGCATCATATTCCTTCCTTGTGGATCACGACCCGCTTAGCCATTTCGCTACAGTGGTAGTATTGAGGAACCTAGCACATTCTTAAACTTAATTTCTAAACTCTATTTTTCTGTGCAGGTTTCGCCTCAACCAGAAACCCTGATGCTAAAGCTTCTCAGACAAATCTCTCTCTTTGATGATTTACACACTTTAGGAATTTCTATTTAATTGAATACTATAAAAATCAACCCTAAGGGTTTATTTATAGACCATACAATCCTGATCTTATAGAAACTTCATCAATACAAACAATCACCGCCTCAAAGGAAAGAAAACTCGAATCCAACTCATGACTGGAAACAAATCCAGAAAAGAAAACAGTCAGACCCAACACTAGTCGACTAGGCCTTAGTATAAGTCGACTAATAACATGTATTAGTCGACTATACCTAATCTACTCCTGACAAAATCCGAGAACCCAACCCTCTGTTTGCAACCCCTAGTCGACTATACCAATGTATAAGTTAATTAATTCTTATCATTAGTTGACTATACTAAGTATAAGTCGACTAATACTGTACACAGCTTCTTGTGTACGTCTGTTCTTTGATCTCCGAAGTTTCGTCTACTTTCAAAAGGTATCCAGTCATAATCCTAACAATATAAGGCATACAATGGTATAATAATATAACGCTAATACAATATGTATTCTACTCTTACTATTACTCTTATACCTCTCTAATACAAATTCTAATACAACATGCATTCTACTCCAGTACTACTCTTAACACAGTTCAACATCTGCCAGAAAAGAGAGACTACCATTTTCCAAAAACTAACAAAACAAAGTAATATAAAACATATTGCTAAACACAACTCCATCCAAGCTTCACCACAGCCAAAACAGCTTCATCCATCAGAAATACTGGAATCATTAGAAAGAACCACCAATAGCCTAGTAGCTTGAACAGCACAGGCATCTGGAACAGAAGTTTGCACGCTTGGATCAAAGGAAGCAGGTTGCCAGGACCCCTCTGGCACACGCAGATTACCTGCCCAGAAATTCACAAAACATATGATCGAGTCAATCAAGTCAATAGTAGAGACAGGTCTATATTGAAAAAAAATTCTATTATTACGCTCCATCTAGATAACCCATATGAAAGCCATCATCAACATATCCCAAAGAAGTCATTATGATTGTTACAGAAAACACTGTTGTATACAAGTCTACGGACTAATATACTATAATCTAAAATTTTAAGTGAAGAATGGATCTTATTCAATTTTTGTTTCTTACTTGCTTGCTTTCTTTCTTGAAAAAATAAAGAGATACACTGGCCTTTTATAGGCTTCAAAACTTACAAGAATACCAACCTCCAAATTTATGATGGCTCATGATGATGACTCTTCATTCCTTCTAATTAAAGGTGATGACTCTTTATTTCTCTCAATTGATGATGACTCCTAATTGATGATGACTCATCATTTCTCTAAATTGAAGATGATGACTCTTTATTTCTCTCAATTGATGATGACTCCTCATCTTTCAAAAAGGACATTTTTATTTGATATTCCACCACACCCCCTCAAATCAAAATGTTTTTATACTGAGCATTTCTTTTAGCCTTCTGAAAGGTTCAATAGGCAATGACTTGGTGAAAATATCTGCTACTTGCTCCTTGGTATGACAATACTTCAGCTCCACAGTTTTCTGCTTTACATGGCCTCTGAGAAAATGAAACCGTGTATCTATATGTTTGCTCCTCCCATGATGTACTGGGTTCTTTGTAAGTTGGATGGCTGATTTGTTGTCCACAAATATTACAGTCGCTTCTTCTTATGGATAATCCAATTCCTATAAAATGTTCCGCAACCAAATAGCTTCACATATAATAGATGAAGCTGCCACATACTCTACTTCGCATGAAGATAAGGCCACAACTCCTTACTTCTTTGAGGTCCATGAAAATGCAGTTGACCCAAGATAGAAGACATAGCCAGTGGTACTTTTTCTCTCATCTCGGTCACCTCCCCAGTCGCTATCTGAATAGCCTACTAACCTGCAGTTTCACCATAAGTATAAAATAGACCAATGTTGAGTGTGCCTTTGATATACCTTAGAATTCTCTTTACAGCTAGCCAATGAGACTCCTTCGGTGTCTCTGACTGAGTTTTCCTGCACACAAAATATAATATTTTAGTTTTAAGAATATGATGTGCAAGTCTCAATTCTAATCCGCGGTAGCAGGGCTATGCGGGTCGTGATCCTCAGGGAGGGACTGCGATGGAAGCGTTAAGCAAGTTTCTCTAAAGTTTTTATTTTTATTAGTTAAGTTAGAAAGGAAGTGGTATTTACAATGAATCGGAAAAGAAAGAATTGGGAGATAGTGATTTAATTTACAAAAATAAAATAAAATAAAATAAAAGAAAACTAACCTTGGTTGGAGAAAATATGTGAAAACCTAACACTTTCTACCTTATTTCGGAGGCGTTGAACGCATAAATCATGGGATCGATCTCAGTCCGCTATTCGCATTAGATCATCAAGCCTTGGGCAAGTATGAATTGATACGCCTCGAGGAGGAGAACATCTCCATGGAATATCGTTGGCACCACCAAAATTTGTTATACTTGTGGTTCGGTAATCGCTTGCATGCTCATCAAAGATCAACAGAAATAAAGTAGAAAAGAAAAAGAGAACAAAAAGAAAAGTAAAGCAATGACATAAATAAAAATAAAAATTACCTTCATTACTTGAAACAATGGAGAAGAGAAGCATACATCAGTGTCACCCTCAACATAGCCATCTCCCTCTCTTGAAAATAAAAAGAAACCCTAATTACAAAACTAGAAGAAAGAAGAGAAACCCTAAAACCCTAACTTTGGCCCTTGGCTCTGCCTCTGGACACTCTTCTCGGTTGCACTGCAGGGGGTATTTATAGGAGCAGAAGGAGGTAGAGTCCCAATACAACTCTCCCACGAAAGCTGATCCCCAGACTCGTCAGGAATGCCGCGAAAACTGAAAATTTGCCATGGAAACGCGGCACTTTTGTAGCCAAATGCCACGCGCTTTGGCGCGTGGCCTTCTCTGGTCCGTCCATCTGGGTTTATCCTTCTAGAAATTGCATCCTGGCTCTTAATCTTTGGATTTGGATATAACTTGGGAATCAAGTTACCTAGATCCCAAATCTTTTTCACGAATTTTCTTCTTTTCTTTTAGCTTTTATCCTCATCCTGCAAGTGTTTAGGGTTGAATAGAAATCTATCCTTCCCTCTTCTTTGTATTTGCAACTTTGGCCCTTGTGTATTTGCAATTTTGACAATTGATATTTGCGCTTTTGCACTTGGGCTTCAAATGTGGGCTTTTGGGCTTCATTAAGCTTTATTTATTATAAAAATAAGAATTCGAGGCCTGCACACAATAAATTACAAATTATTAATAAATGTGCAGAATTAAATGAATAAATATGAAAATGTGATGGTAAATATGATGATAAAAATGCACTTTTCACTACCAATCACACCCCCACACTTATCTTATGCATTGTCCTCAATGTATGAATGAATGCATATATGCATGAAACAGAACAAGGGAAGGCGGAAGTTACCTTAGGGTGGTGGTTCCGGAGGTGGTCTAATTGGTCCACGAAATGCGGCCCAAACAAGATAACGTGGTAGTTCACGGGACCTACCTTTATTGACCTTTTTTTTATTTACATATTTACAGTCCCCAGAATGAATAGGATCATGGAAGATCCTCTCGTGAAACTTACTCCCTTTACATGACCAGTCCTGGAAAATCATCACAGAGTCATGGTCTATACCTATGTCCAACAAAAGAATGTGACTTGGTAGAATGGTTGACTTGGACTCAAGAATGATAGGTTCAGGAACTAATACCGACTCAGGAAAGAAACTTAAATCAAGTAAGGGTTCAGGAGTCGAGCATGGTTCAAGAAGTGGGTCCAAGTCAAGAAATGGAAACTCAAGTCCACAATCATTTTCCCACAATGGAATGTGACTCAATGTTGGTGATTCAAGTTCAGGAATGATAGGTGTGGGAATCAAAACTGACTCTAAAATATTACCTAAGTCGGGTAACAAAACAGGAGTCAATAATGATTCGGGAATTTGAACTTGATCATAGATTTGGGAATCTAGGTCACATATCTCATTAGTTTCAATCTCATAAAAATGGGAACTTGCCAATTTTTCCATGGGACTTTCAAAATTGTACAATTGGTCAAGTTCAATATGATCATCAAAAATGGGTGATTCAATTTCATAATCTATGGGTATGGGAATAAATGTTGGCTCAGAAAATTGGTCCAAATTGGGTAAGGATACTGGAGTCAACATAGATTCGAAGATGGAAACTGAATCGCAAAGTTGGGGATCGGGTTCACATTCATAATCTAATTCAATCTCATTGAAATTAAAACTAGCCAATTTGTCTAAGGATTGGGATTGAGCAAGTTCATATTGATGTGATGAAATTGAATTTTGATCAAGGTCTTCTAAACAGAATGATTCTTGGTTCCTATCAAGATGCTCAAGAATGTTTGAAAGTCTAGAAATTTGATCATTCATTGTATCTTGCAACCGATCCACTTTTTCTTCTAACCCATCGAATAGATCAATGGAGGACTGAAACCTTGGTGATGTGGGAAAAGACGTATATGAAGATAATGGTTGAACAGGTGGTTGACCATATGGCTCAGGGGTGTTGAATCCCCATTGACTCTGTGAAGAGTAGTGATGATTATTCCAATCTTGTTCATAGTATTGGGACTGGGGCATGTAATGATTCGGATAAGACCAATCTGGCACACTAGGTTGGTTAGAGTTATGATATGCCGGGTTGGTAATATCCGAAAAAGAGGTTGGTGTATAATATGGATCCTCATTAAAATTGAAAAAATTATTGTTATAGGCCATATCACACAAAGCAAACAAAAGAGAAAAAAAACAAAAAAGAAAAATTTCTAACCTAAGTTAGGGTAGACCTAGACCTAGACGACTCCTAACTGGTTAGACTGTCCACGGGAGGTAGAGTGTAGACTTTGACCACAAGTTAATCAGCCAGGTCGGGGCAAGAGTGGTGGGAGGTTTTCCGTCAAAGACGTTCCTTAATTAAATAACCACCACACTTCGGGCTTTCGGTCCTCAATCCCCTTCCTAGACACTGATTTGGCAAGAGTCAACTTCCAGCACTGTTCCCCCTTAGGATAATCTCCTATTGAGTCCGAGATGTCCCTAGGGCCAACATCTACTAATTTTTAAGTTAGGCTTGGGTTAGTGAGTGCTTTGGATATGATTTTTGGGCTAAGGAAGGGTGATGAAATCCCCACCTTATCTTGTTAATGGGTTATGCCCTTAAGATGAATTAGTGCAAGTGTACAAGATAAATAGATAGAATTCACTCACAGCAGAAAATCAACCAAGAGATGAGTCCTATTCTACATGCAATGCGTACGTACCTTGCTCCAGCACTCTTCAACAGTAAATTAAAGTAATTGAAAAGACACGTGCCTAATATGCAAACGTCTAATCAATTTTTATTTTTAACAACAAATAATTTACTGTTGAATTAATTAGCAGTTGCAGAGTGATCACAGAGAAATATAATCACAGCAGAAATCAGAATTTTGCAATGCAGAGCAACCTGCAGAAAAGCAGGTTAGTAGTTCACTACTATTGCCGCGGAATCGCGGCTTTTGCCGCGGATCCGCGGCAAATTAGTAGGTCCAAGTGCTCTGCCTTCGAGGGCAGAGACACTGGATTGCTGTATGTCCTTGCTGCTGCTCTGTTTTTGTTTCCTGTTCTCTGTACCTGCAACAGAAAAGAATAAAGAATTAGTTAAAAATTAAATTTTTTTATTAGAGAATAACTTACCGTCCCTCCCCGGCAACGGCGCCAATTTTTTGATTGAGATTTTAATAATAGAAATGGAGTTCAGATTTCTTAGTCTCAATGCGAATCCACTGTAGCAAGGGCTCAAGCGGGTCGTGATCCTCAGGGAAGGATGCGATGAAAGCTTTTCGACTCGATTCCTCTGTATGCTTCAAGTAAGAAAAGAGAGATTAGATTGGTGATGAAAATATGAGATTAAAGACGTGATTTTGCTGATCTTCTACCACAACCCTATTGCAAGTTAAGGAGCTTGATCTTCATCTTAGATTGATATGATTCACCCTAGGTCATTACAAATAATTCAAGCAAGAAAAATCAATGCTAGATTCTTGCTAAGTTACATTATCTAAAAACTAAACTGTGGTTCATCCTAACATCTAGGTGCAGCCTAATAAAAGACGAATCTCAAACTTATGCTGTCCTAGTTCTTAAGTTGAAGTCATGAAAAGTCTTTTTAATATGCAACCTAGATTAGGATTTCTAGGTATTTGTTTAATCTTCTAGAAAAATTGTTTTTTAATACCTAGGGTTTCGATAGATGTTCCTTAATCAGATCTAGGCTTAACTGCTCTAGGGTTGCTTCAAGAGTCTCAGCAAACCACTAGAGAGATTTAGTTCTTCATTATTTTTTTCTTTTCAAATTATTTATTTTTTTTTATTTTTATTTAATGAAAAAGATTGCAAAGAAAAGGAAAAGAAAACAAGAAGAGATCACAGATTAAAACTTCAATCAAAAAGATCACAAAATAAAATGGAATTGCAGAAAATAAATGAGAACAAAAGAATGACCTTTATTTCAGATGAACCTCTGGTTACACAATCGTCTCCTTCTCCACAACGTACATGGAACGAAAAAAATTACAACTTGCTGAATAAAAAATGGCTAAAGAAAACCCTAGTCGTCTCTGCATGCCCCTCTCTGCTGCGCCAGCAGAGATATTTATAGTGCAGATTGTAGAGGAGTCCCGGATAGAGTCGCCCACGAAAATTGGAAACTGATCTCATCCACTTTGCCGCGGAATCTGGGATATTGCCGCGCTTTTGCGGCAGTTTGGTGACTTCTGGCCACGTGCTTTGGCGCGTGGCCTCTCCTGGTCCGTCCATGTGGGCTTTTGCTTCTGGAAGTGTGATCCTGGCTCTCCATCTTGGGATTTCGAGATAACTTAGTAATCAAGTTACCTTGATCTCAAATATCCCAAATCTTCTATCCACGAATTTTGGGCTTTTATCCTCATCCTGCAAGTGTTTAGGGTTGGATAGAAGTCTATCCTTCCCTTATCTCTGATATTTGCAACTTTTAGCCCTTGTATTTGCATTTTGACTCTTTGTATTTGCGCTTTTTCACCTGGGCTTCAAACATGGGCTTGGATCTGGGCTTTTGGGCTCTTTAAGCTTTATTTCTTATTAAATTGATAATTCGAGGCCTGCACACATTAAATAGCGAAATATTAATAAATGTGCATTATAATATGAATAAATGTGCAAATGTGATGGTATATATGATGACAATTATGCATTTTTCACTACCTATCAGTCTCCATATAGCGACTCACAAGTCCGACTCCGTAAATAATATCAGGCCTTGTGATCGTTAAGTACCTCAGGCTACCAACTAGACTTTTGAAAAAAGTCGAGTCTACAAAATCTCCAATTCCTTCTCTTGATAGCTTCATTCCTGTGGCTATTGGGGTGTTTACTAGGTTACAGTTACTCATCTTGAATTTCTCCAAGATCTCCTTCATGTACTTTTTTTGAGATATAAATATCCCATCTTGCTGTTGCTTCACTTCGATACCAAGAAAATAGGACATCAATCCATTGTCCGTCATCTCAAATTCATTGAACATCGCCTCCTTGAATTCAGCAAGCATCTCGACGCAACTTCCTGTGTATAACAAGTCATCAACATAAAGACAAATTATTAGAAATTCACCTTGATGGTTCCTCTTCATGTAGATGGCATGCTCATAAGGACATTTGGTGAAGCCGTTTTGATGAAGATAACCATCAATTCGGCATTCCATACCCGTGGTGCCTGCTTTAAGCCGTACGAGGCTTTCTTTAGGTGATATACTTTGTCTTCTTGCCCTTTTACCAGAAAACCTTCTGGTTGTTGTACATACACCTCTTCTTCAAGAATACCATTGAGAAATGCTGACTTGACATCTAGATGATATAACTTCCACCTGTGATGAGCTGCAAGTCTCACCGTATCTAATCGAGCAACTGGTGCAAAGACTTCTTCATAGTCGATGCCGTATTTTTGTTTGTAGCCTTTCGCCACAAGCCTCGCCTTGTACCGATCAACCTCACCATCTGCTGTGCGTTTGATCTTGTACACCCATTTGACACCTATCGCCTTGTGATTTTGTGGAAGTGTTGTCAACTCCCATGTGTTGTTCTTCTGGATGGCATGCATCTCCTCCTTCATTGCTGATCGCCAACAATCTTCTTCCTTAGCCTCTTGGAAAGTGAGAGGCTCATGATCGGCATATAAACAAAAGAGATTAGTTTCTCCATCTTCTTCTATCTGCTCATAGATCTCCCTGAGGCTTCTCATTTTGATTGAACCTCGTTGCACGGAGGATTCGCTACTACTACCTTCCCCAGAAGATGGAGAATCTCTTGCAGGAGACGGTGTAGCATGTTGAGGAGATGGTGGTGTAGTTGGTGGTGGATCCTCTTGTAGGGGCTCGTCAGGTTCATTCACCATGGGTTGCTCTTTGACAGTCTCTTCATTGCTCCAACTCCATACTTCAGCTTCATTGAAGACAACATCTCTACTAACCACTAGTTTCTTAGTTAGTGGATTGTAAAGCTTGTATGCCTTCGACTCCTCGCTATATCCGATGAAAATGCATTTTTCACCATGATTGTCAAGCTTCTTCCTTTTGACTTCAGGTACTTGAGCATATGCAACACACCCAAAAATTCGTAGGTGTGCGACATTAGGCATATAGCCGCTCCATGCTTCTTGAGGCGTCTTACCCTTCACTTGCTTCGTCGGGCACCGGTTGAGCAAGTAGGTTGAACATGCCACAGCTTCCGCCCAAAACTGCTTCGGCAGTCCCTTTTCTTTAAGCATGGTTCTTGTCATGTCAAGAATAGTGTGGTTCTTTCTTTCTGCGATGCCATTTTGCTGTGGTGTATAGGCAGTAGTAAACTGCCTCTTTATGCCTTGCTCCCTGCAATATTATTGAAACATATTTGAGGTGTACTCACCACCTCGATCAGATCGGAGAGTTTTTAGCTTATAGTCACTCTCTGCTTCAACAAGAGCTTTAAAATTCTTGAAGGTAGTAAAGGCAGCAGATTTTTCTTTAAGAATGTACACCCATAACTTTCTACTAAAATCATCAATGAATGTAATAAAATATCTATTACCTCCTAAAGAGACGGGATCCAGTGATCCACAGATGTCAGTATGAACAAGTTGTAATGGTGCGACTTTCCATTGGGAAAAGGAAGTCGTGTTTGCTTGCCAATTATGCAAACTTCACAAGTATGACTTGGTGGATCGATTGTTGGTAAACCTCGTACCATACCGGCTGTAGATAGTAGCTTCAAGCTGCTGAAATTTAGATGACCGAAGCGAAGATGCCACCTCCATGACTCATCTTCATGAGTCCTTGAAAACACTTCTCAACTTTTATGTTTAGATGCAAGGGAAACATGCGGTTCCTTGTCATCTTAATACAAGCTATAAGACCTCCTTTTGCATTTTTCAACCAAAGGTGGTTGTTCTCCATATATACTTTATATCCTTTTTCGAGTAATTGACTGATGCTGAGAATATTACTTTTCATGTTAGGAATATAATAAACATCGGAAATATATTCGGGCTTACCATCCTTTTGATAGATTTTGATCTTCCTTCTGCCTTCAACGGAGAGTTTTGAAGAATCTCCCAAGCTCACACTTCCATGAACTCCTTCTGTGAGTTCCATGAATAGTTCTTTCTTCCCGCACATGTGGCTGCTAGCACCCGAGTCAAAGTACCAAACATCATTCTGAACATTTGAATCATCATGAGCAAGAAGAGTAGAGTTATTACCCGCGTCATTTGTTGCTTCGGCAAGATTGGTAAGATCTTCAGTTCTGTGCCAGCAATCCAAGGCATAGTGTCCAAATTTTTGACAGTTGTAGCATTGGACGTTCTTGTTGTTTCCACGTCCAGATGTAAATCTTCCTCGATTGCTTCGTCTTCGACCTCTGAAGCTTTGGAACTCCAATTGATTTTGAGTGGTTCATTGTTGGGGACCACGTCCCCTACCTCTGCCACGACCACGACCTCTACTATGTGAGCCACGATCATTTAGAGTCAGCTTTGACTCTAATGATTGTTCCAAGACTATGGAACCAGTCTTCTTTTGCATGCGTTGCTCATGAACTTGGAGGGATCCCAAAAGCTCCTCTATTGAGATCACCTCCAAATTCTTAGACTCCTCAATTGCCGCCACCACGTGCTCGATCTTTGATGTGAGGGATCGCAGTAATTTCTCCATCACTCGGATGTCCTCCATCTTCTCTCCATTTCTCCTCAATTTATTCACAATTAGAAGTAATCGTGAATAATAATCGGAGATTTTTTCTTCATCTTTCATTTGAGCGGCTTCAAGATCGCCCCTCAAAGTTTGAAGGCGAATTCGCTTCACCCGCTCGACTCCTTTGTATATGGTAGCAAGGATTTCCCATGCTTCCTTGCTCGTCGTTGCTTCGGCAACTCTCTCGAAGGTAGACTCGTCCAACCCTTGATAGAGTAGAAAACGAGCCTTGCTATCCTTCTTTCTTTGCTCTTTAAGATCCTTCTTCTCTTCGGCGGTGTAGGCGGCTTCTACCTCCGGTGTGGGTTCCTTAAACCCATCAAAGATTAGCTCCCACAACTCTTGAGAACCAAATAGAGTTTTCATCTGAATTGACCAACTCTCATAGTTATCTTTCAATAACTTGGGCACTTGTGGATTGATGAGATTGTTGGTGGAAGCCATGAGGAGAAGAGGAAATGAAACAAAAATTGAATTGGCTCTGATACCAATTGTTGTATATAAGTCTACGGACTAATATACTATAATCTAAAATTTTAAGTGGAGAATGGATCTTATTCAACTTTTATTTCTTACTTGCTTGCTTTCTTGCTTGAAAAAACAAAGAGATACACTGGCCTTTTATAGGCTTCAAAACTTACAAGAATACCAACCTCCAAATTTATGATGACTCATGATGGTGATTCTTCATTCCTTCTAATTAAAGGTGATGGCTCTTTATTTCTCTCAATTGATGATGACTCCTAATTGATGATGACTCATCATCTCTCTAAATTGAAGATGATGACTCTTTATTTCTCTCAATTGATGATGACTCCTCATCTTTCAAAAAGGACATTTTTATTTGATATTCCAACAAACACAAATATTACTAAATCTAATCATTCTTCTTTTCAAAATTGTCCGCTGTCTACAATTTATTTTGAACCACAATCCAAACCAAAATCCTGAATTTTAAATGAACAATATCTTCCCAAATACCTTTACACCAACTCACATACAACCCTCCATTATTCAAAAAACTTAGTAAACGAATCATTATGATTCCACCTCCAAATATAAACATCTTTTTCAGTCCAATGACAGGAATTAAAGGAACAAATCAGATGAGCAAAAGTGAGGACCAAATAAACTTCTAAACCCTTAATAAAGCTCACATTCCAATTCCTAACACCTTCAATCACAGTGTACTTAAAAAAAAATTACCGATGCTTCCTTATCTTGAGCTATAGCAAATAAAGGATGGGCACAGGCTAGAGCAACATCACCTCTCCAAACATCCATCCAAAATCTAATATTCTTACCATCCCCAGATCTAAATCTGATCCCGCGCCCTATTCCCAAAGATCTCCCCATAGAACCCTATATGAGAATACAACCTATTTAACCGTTGGATTTAAACCCTAAACAACACTTAACATAGCCATAGATGAGACCCAATAACCAGAATTTGATAAAAAACACATGCCTTGATTTTTTTTTTTTTTTTTTTAGTCCAATTCTCAGAAATCAAAGACCAATTGACTGATCAATTGTCCTGCAAACAGACATTAGTAAACAAGCCAGTCTGTTCGACCAGTCACTTTTCTTTCCTGCATATACTCGAGCTGCATTTCATCAAATCCCCATATTGTCTTGGATATACCCTTGGTCCTCATGACCTGCATATCTCATCATTCCTTGAGGCATGTCGCGACCCAACCATTACGCCTTGGGTTAACACAAAACTTTTCCCCCGCAGTGTTGTCCCTGACGTGAGTTCCTAACTTAACTCCACCTTGACCTAGAGATGCACCTTATGTGCTTCACCTTTATCTCCGAAAACAAATTTGCATGACCATTGTGCTCCATTTTATCTTTGAATCCTTCAAAAACCTTGGGTACATCCTTTATATATTCCTCTTTGCCTTGGACCCAAATTCCAGAAGCACCTTAGGACCTAGGAGCTAACCTATATGATTGTAGCCATTACGTGTTAACACATGGCTTAAAGTAACCGAAGAACCCATTTCAATCCATGAAGCTACAAGTACACACTAATTGTGCCACTTCATGCTCGTCCTACTTGTATCTTTAAACATTGGGCCTACATTAAGCCCCTTTACATCAACTGTCGTCGAGAGCAAGTCACCGATTTGTATTGCTTGCCTCTCCACCATGTGCACTGCCGAACATAATTCTTTTGACCCTTTGCTGCATCTATATGATAGTTCTTTCACGTTGAATTGTCACCTTTTCGCATCTCTATGGCTAATTGACGTGAAACGGGGAACACTAAGGTGTGAAAATCAGTGATAAATCTGAAATTTCGTAACGTTTCACCAAATTGACGATATTGGGTAGGAAACTAAATAAAACTGTGATGTAACAAGATGGATCTTACATTCATTTGCAATTGTAGTTTAGATGTTTCAAGTCTTGAGAAAGCCATACAATACTCAGCTGTTATGAACAGTCACATTCACAATATCGAGATCAATAGATAACAAAAATAAACACAATCACACACGATCTCACAATATTTAGTGGATAACAGGAATTTTGATAATAAATTAGAGATAAATAATATGGTTACTCAATAATGATGCTCTAATTGTTGAATTGAGAATTTTACCAACTGAGAAGGTAACATCCTCAGGTAACCTCGTTGTTGTGTTTGCTATTGACTTTGTTGTTGGTTCTGTTGTTTCACTGCCTGTCAACTTGTTGACTTGTTGTCTTGTAGGTCGGGTTGGGTTATGACTTGAATTTGAACCTGTACTGATCTGTCCCACTTTGATTCTCTTGCAGGCACTCCGGGAGATCGAGAAGAGGGCCCGATGGTACAAACGAGTCAGAGAAGAGGAAGAAGGCGAGCAGGGCAGTCGGCACTTGGTGGGCTTGCAGGTGGGATGTGCTCACAGACAAAAATGGAAGCGGCGGCGGAGGGGGTGCAGTGACGAAGGAGATGTACTCGTCATCGACGACAAGGGAGCGAGGATGTTGGCGGTGGTGATGGGGTGTTGTTGTCGAGTTGAGAGGTTCGAAGGCTGAAGCGTGGGCGGTTGTCGTGATGATGGAGAGGAGAAAGCCGGGTTTGATTGGCAGGTTGAAGGAGAAGATGCACGTGTGGGGTTGGTCACGTGGGGAGGGAAGGGTAGGAGGAAAAAAAAAGGCTAAGGCTTTTCATATCTGTTTTTTTTTTGTTTTGATTTTTTTTTGTAATTGAAATAAATGAGATAATTGTGGGCTTTTTGGGGGAAGATAATTGAGAATGGGATAGGATTTCAGGAGTGAGAATTGGGAGGGGATAATAAAATATTTGGATTCACACACAATCTTACTTGAATTGAATTTCACACCCGAATTCATAAAAATAATTTCCATTAATCTCAAATTTTCATTAGTCAACTTCATTGAATAACAAGTTATTTGACTCCTGTGTTTATAGGCCTACAGGACTCAGACTTTTCTCTACACAGTCGATGTGAGACTAAAAATTAATAACAAAGCTAACAAATAAAGAGAAAAATATATAAACGACTCAATAACATAAAAAATACAGATTCCAACTAAATAGCTCGATCGGTGGCGTTCCAAATGTGCTGGATGTCTGCATTACACTCCCCCGGTGGGAGATAACTTGACTTCATCGAGACAGGTGTAGAAGGCTCTCCTTCATGCTCTAACACATATGCGTCTACCTGTTGCAACTCATCATTTAATGGATAATATTTATTTTCAAACAATCAGTTATCATTAAAACCACCAAATAATTTAATCATCTAAAGTTTTATCAAATTTTACTGTTATATTGGGATAAATATCTTGTGTTTCCTCCAAAAATTGAGCGTGTAAAAGTTTTTATTGATTGCAAAAAATTTACAGCAGATCAATATCCGATTGCAAAAGAGAGAAGAATATCTAGATCTCCTTTTTTTTTTTTAAAACTAGGTTCTTTGTTTGGCGATGGAGAGTGAATCTTATTTTTCATTGAGCGGTCGAATGAAAATCTTTTCTTGAATCGTCTTGAGGATGCTCTCTGAGAGATTGAAATAACTCCACTTAAACACAATAAGGTTTGGAGTTCTCCTTTTCTTAAAATGAAAGCTCAAAGTTTCTGAACTTTTAGGTTGCTAGATTTTACTTACTTTTTAGTTCAAAAGAATATACTCCCTCTTCCCAATAGCTTCCGTAGCTATTTATAGAGGTTTCAGGGATAGAATTGTCCCATAGAATCCCTCCTTAATGAGGATTAATTTCTCACATTATGTGGGTGTTAATTGGCCCAGTAATGTGGGCTAGTTACAACAGAAACGCGGGTCTCATATTGGACACGAACCTCGCTCTGTTGTTTAGAGGTGGAATCACATGCTTCTCAGGGTTGCATCTGAGTTGGAACGCGGAGCTCAGAGGCTCGCGTTTGATGTAAAGCGCAGAGCTACTTAGATTAGCATTTGATGAGCAGCACAAATGTCGCGTCCTAGTGTTTGAACGCGACCCTGATGTTTCCTTCATGATGAACTCCGCGTTTAGGTTGAGATCCCATTCTTGCGTCTGATTTAGTAGTGATCCTCGCGCTTGGTGAGCCCTGCGTTCAAGGCTTTATCCTCAATGATATTTAGACAGCCTACAGAACCCCCTCCAAAGTTATCGAATCCTGTAGTTAACTGGGAAGGATTTCAAAATACTTTGAACTTCATCTTGACTTGAGCCTTCATGATTGGACGAATAATCTTTTGAAGTACTCGGAGCTTGATCCTGTCTGTATTCTGGCTTTCGTGAGTATACTATTGAAGTGCTTGAAGCCTCCAGAAATGATCTTTGCACGCATGTATATACACAGTTTAGAACTTATCTGAACTTTAATTTGATTGTCGGTGTAATGTTGAATCGGTAGAGTTGTCGATTGTCTTTGCCAGTATACTGTTGAATTGTTTGCAGAAACAGGGACATACTCCTGTGTTGGTGAGAATAAATGTGGCTCTCATTGATGAAGACACGAGTATCACTTTGTCTTTTTTGGACGCGGACCTCAATGAAAACGCGACCCTCATTTGAAGTTGAAACACGACCCTCACTTGATGTTGGGACGCGACACTCATCTATTGTTGAGACGCCACTTTTACTAGAAACACGAAGTTATATTGGATGCTTCTAGATGCATATATCACTTGAATCCGAACATCGCGTTGGACGCGTGTCTCAATCAGATCGAGCTTGAGATTCACGCCGCAAATCAAAGCCATTGAATGGTTATAAATAACCCCCCAATGCAATAGTGTTTTTACTTTCATTGTTATCTTCTTCGATGAGCTCGCATCTAAAGAATTTTCAAAGCTTTTGAGCTTACAGAAAAATCCAAAGTTTTAAGCTTTTTTTCCAAATCTTTCTTAAGATTTTTCACCGTGCAATGGTCCCCAAATCAAAGCAAGTTGCTTCGTCTTCTAGTGGCACCGCTGCTACGACCCCAGTGGATGGCGCTCCTCCTCAAGAGGCCCCCATCTTTGGTAAGAAATGGCTTTTGTCATTGTTGGACATAAAGAGATACTGTCTCTTAACTTCATCTTGAAGTTCAGAATTTTCTTTAAAGTTGAACAGTCGACGTAGGGGTCACAGGCCTGCGTTTGATTTATAAACACAACTCTCGCATTAATGAGCAGAATGCAAATTTGACAATTCTTGCATTTTCTTGTCAATTGGACCTTCATGTCTATGAATTAAAATGCGCGTTTAGTGAGCTTTGCGTTTTGAGACTTCTGAACGTGAGTTTTATTTATGAGACTCGCGTTTGAGTCTTAAGATATGAAAATTTTCTAAGTCTTTCAAGTGTGAAATTCAGAGGCGGGCTTCTGTGAGCCTCACATTTCATCTCACTCGATACATGTCTCCTGTATTGAGCCCCGTGTTTAGAACTTCAACACTTAGTGTTTTTTTCACTGTTTGCAAAATATTGATTCCATGTTTCTCTCTCTGCAGTAAGATATACTTCTAACCCTATGTCCAAGAGGTATCACTTCGGGCACATGGGTGGCATGGACCCAAGCGTTGCTTTCAGCCTCTAGAAGACTACTCCAGTATTCATGAGAAAGAATCGGGAACGATAGACCAAGTTGAACAGGGCCAGCATGTTAACTCCTCGGGAGCTTATCTTGGATGGGTAATTTGAATCAGACACTCGCACCCTGCTAAGAAAGCCGGACTTTCTCTTTGGAGACTCTATCAAAGAAGACGAGGAAATTCTATACGATGGCAATTATACAAACGGCTTCGTCAGATCGAGGACTGGAGATTCTTTTTGCCCAACATGGAACGGATGTTTTCATTGTCGTATCTATAGTCCATGTCTGTACGCCGACTGGTAGAGTAGGAGTTGATCAAATCTTTGTCGAGCGTTTCTCTGGGGAAGATTGGTTATAGTACCGCTTACCCGGCCAGCCATGGTAGGGAAATGGCTGGATTACAACCTAGGCTAGTGAGGGTTGAGTATCTGACAGGAGAAACTCCTCAGTGATGGGCCACCTTCATCAATAGGTTTATGGCCGCGAAAGGTGACTTCCCCTTTGGTGAATTCCGTTCGATAGGATAGAATCACTCTACAAAGAAGAATTGGTAGTCAAGGATGGTGAGCTTTGTCTTTATGCAGTTAGAGGAACTGTTGTCAAGCGGGTCTGTACGCGGTGATCGGTCGCTAATATTGCACATTCATTATCATATTCTCATACTTATTATAAAATAAACTCTGCTTTTTCCTAATTATTGTTTAATTTGTTTGCAGACCCATTCCGAAAGGAGAGTGAAGAGAAATGAGCCCAAAAGCCCATCAAATTCTGATTTAAATCAGAATTAATTCGAACTCAGTAAATCAGGGCAGATCAGGTCAGTTCAGATCGGTTGAAAACCAATTAGAACAAATCCTTACAAATCAATCGGTTGAAGCCAAGGATCAAAGGCCGTTTCATCACAATTCCAGAGATAAAACTGAAAATCCAGCTGAAGATAAAGTCATATCCCAAAACCTGAATGCTCTACCCCTCGGCTGTGGCGACCTGGCCACAGCAAAGCCGCGGATCCACGGCTTTGTTAGGGAGTTGGGGGGAGCGTTTGCTCCCCCTATCTTCATACGCTCTCATAGGTTGGGTTTTGCCTATAAATACTGAGATTTTCAGAGCATACGAGGAAGGACCACGCAGAGATAGAATTTAATCTACGTTTTCATTCTTTTTAGTGTAGGTTTTTATTTTCTTTTCATGTAATTTTTATTTCTTTGTAAGTATAGTTTAGACTGAGATTCATGTAAGTAAGAGAGAGAGGCTTATGTTGAGAGTGACACCGATGTACCTCCTTTCTTCCATCATTTCTGCAAGCAATAAAAGGTAAATTTTTTTTTATATTTGTCTTTACTTTTGCTTTCTTCTTCTTCTTTCTACTTTTCCTCTTTTGGTTATGATGAGCGTTCAAGTGAATCAAGAAGCATCAGTATAGCCATGTTTGTGTGAGTACCAACGATATTATATGATGATGTTCTCCTCCTCAAGATTCCGTATCATTTCATTCTTGTTCGTCTTGATGATGTAATGCGAATGGGGACTAAGCTCGATCTTATGTTTTATGCGTTGAACGCCTCTGAAGTAAGGTAGAACATGCAAGGGTTCCAGGTAAATCATCAATAAGAGGAGGTAAGTATTTCTTTAATCTTTTCTTTCTTTTCTTTTATTTCTTTAGTTTAGATCACCAACACCAACAAAACCCAACTCTTTCATCACTCATTTCGATTTCTTTGTATATGTCTATTTTCTATTTTTCTCTATCTTCTCATTCTACCACTTTCTCCCTAATTTAACTTTTACTCAATTTTTTCTTTTTCTTTTAAAGAACTAAAGAAGAACTTTAATCATACTTTGTAGCCTAAAAGAGAACTTGCTTAAAAAGCTTCCATCGCTAGTCCCTCCTTGTGGATCACGACCCGCATAGCCACTTGCTATCGCGGTAGAATTGAGCACTTGCACAACTCTATTTTAAAGTTCTGAAATTTTGTATTTTTGTATGCAGGTAAGAACTCAATCAAATTTTTGAGCCGTTGCCGAGAAGGGACGGTAAGTAATTCTCATTAAAGTTTACATTTTTGGTTAACCTTCTTCTTGGTTTTTGGTGTACATATTTAACAATAAGGAACTTTTGCTGCAGTGGACATATAAGTGGCCTTGGACTCTGCTCAAGAAAGCAGACCAAGAAGCCCTCAGATTTGCTACATTCCTGTGGCAATCTGAGTGAACTACTAACCTGTATTTTCTGCAGAGCTGAATTGCAAAGTTTGATATCTATAGCTATTAATTTCCTTGTTTGTCTCACTGTACTTCCTTTCTAACCTCAACAGTAAAATGATGTTTGTTAAATGCTAAAAATGGTTTAGACTTTGTATTTAGGCACGTGTCTAATTCATTTACATTTTACATTACTGTTGAAGAGTGCTGCAGAAAAAGGTACGTTTGCATGGCATATAGTTTAGGAAACATTCTTGAGTGATTATTTGCTTGTTGAATAATATTTTTCTTTATCCTGCACACCTTGCACAATCAATCTTAAGGGCTTGTCCTATAAACAAAATAAGGTGGGGAAGTCATTACCCTCCCTTAACCCACAAACAATCTCCTCACTCATTAACCCAAACCTAACTAAAACTGAGTAGACGTTGGCCCTAGGGACATCTCTGACTCAATTAGGAGATTATCCTAAGGGGAAAGGTGTTAGAATTTGACTCCTGCCAAATCAGTGTCTAAGGAAAGGGATTGAGGGGAGAAACCCCGAAAGCTGGTGGTTTGGCTTAATTAGGCCCATCGTTTTTGTGCGGATACCTCCCACCAATCATGCCCTGACCTGGTTGATTAGCTTGTGGTCAAAGTCTGCATTATACCTCCTGTGGACAGTCTAACCAGTTAGGAGTCGTCTAGGTCAAAGGTCTACCCTAACTTAGTTTAGATTTTTTTTCTTTTTATTTGTTTGTTTTTCTTTGTTTGTGTTGACATTTCCTGTGTGATATGGCTTATAAAAATAATTTTTCCAATTTTAATGGTAATCCATATTATACCCCGACCTCTTTTCGGTATTACCAACCCGGCATATCATAACTTTAACCAACCTAGTGTGCCAGATTGGTCTTATCCGAATCATTACATGCCCCAGTCCCAATACTATGAACAAGACTAGAATAATCATCACTACTCTTCACAGAGTCAATGGAAATACAACTCCCTCGAGTCATATTGTCAACTACCCTACCAACATCCAGCTTCATATACTCCTTCTCCTGAACAACCATTAGAATAATCAATTGACTGGGAAAAGAGGATGGAAGCCTTAGATGAGCTTGAGCGACAAATTCAAATTTTAGAAGACTCAAAATCCCGTAAAAATTTTCAAGTCACAGATTCTTACTCTATTTTTCAAGGAGAACATACCAACTTAGAAAAGAGTATGGAAACCATGATTCAATGTCAAAATGATCCACTCGATATGATAGAAGCAACAATTAGTAGATTGGAGAACATGCATAGGAATAAGGAAACTCTCCCTATTCAATCTTTGACTATTCCTATTACTTCTAACCATATTGATGAAAATCAAGAATCATGATATCTCGAAGACTTTGACCAAGATTCAGTTTCACCACAAAGCCTTGAACTTGCCAATATCAACCCATGGACGAATTGGCAAGTTTTCATTTTAATGAGATTGAACTTGATCATGAATGTGAACCCGATCCCCAACTTTGTGATTCAGTTTCCATCTTTGAATCTATTTTGACTCCGATATTCTTATCCAATTTGGACCAATTTTCTGAGCCAACATTTATTCCCGTACCCATAGATTTTGAAATTGAATCACCAATTTTGGATAGTCGCATTCCATTGATGGGAAAATAATGTGAATATCAATTCTTGGACTTGGACTCAACGCTTGAACCAAAACTAACACTCGAACCCCAAGTCAATTTTTCCGAGTTTGTATTGGTTCCTGAACCTATCATTCTTGAGTCCAAGTCAACCATTCCACCAAGTCACATTCTTTTGTTGGACATAGGTATAGACCATGAAGACTCTGTAATGATTTTCTAGGACTGGTCATGTAAAGGAAGTAAGTTTCATGATAGGATCTTTCATGATCCTATTCATACTGGGGACTATAAATATGTAAATAGAAAAGAGGACAATAACGGTAGGTTCTATGAACTACCACATTATCTTAATTAGGTAGCAATGCTTGACCCAATCAGACCGCCACCGGAACCACCACCTTAAGGTAATATTTTCCTTCCCTTTCTTCTTTTTCATGCACCTATGCATTAATTCATACATTGAGGACAATGCATGAGATAGGTGTGGGGGAGGGTCTAACATAATGATTGAAGTCATTTATGCATCATTTTCTACCACCATGCTATACTTTATCTGAATAAATATTGGATTTTTATTGCTTTTTTCTCTTTTTTCAGGTCCAATGTTTAATGGAGAAGGAGGCCCAAGAATTATGATTTTTTAGGAATTAAAGAATTAATTAGAAGCCCACAAGAAGAAAGCCCAGATCTGCACAGTTCCCAAAGCGTATTCTCCGTTTCTAGAAGATCCACTGAGGATACGAGATACAACAGAAAGACACAAAAATCCGCTAGCGCAGCGGCCAAGAAACGGCCGCAAAAACGTGGCACATGCCGCGGACCCGCGACAATCTTTTGGCCGTTACTTCAGCGTTTGATCCAGAGGCTGAAGTGGGATGGCTTCTTCTCATGAAGACTATAAATAGACCCCTAGGGCCTCTATAATCAGGGAGGAGAAAAGAGCATTGTTTATAGGGAAATTGTTAGGGTTTCTCTAGGTTTTCTTTTAGTCTCTTATGTAATTTTGTTTTTCTCCTTCTAGATCCAGAAAAGAAAGAGTGAGAGTAAGCAATCTTTGTAATTGGAGACGGTGACAACGCAATACAAGGATCAAGCTTCCAATCTTCCAATCTTTTCTTGTTCTAGTGCACTATTTTCTTTAAGCTTTTACTTTCTTCTATTTAATTTCTACAATGAACTATTGCTTGTTCTTTATTTCAAGGTCTAGCTAATTCATTAACATGACTAACTAACTTTTAATTTTACTAACTACTAACTCTTAGGTGATTGCTACTTTATATGATTCATTGGACGCTTTCTTCCTTTGCCTTGCAAACTACAAGTCTATTTTACCTCCAATGAAGATGAGTTGCTTTTTATTCTTTGTAAATGCTATGTTCCCCCTCCATATGATTCATGTGAGCCTCACTTAGAGCCTTGTCTTTAGAATAAGTGCCTTGATGGAACATGAAGATGGAGCACTTCACTATACTAATGACTACATTACAAGTTTCTTATTTCATGCTTGCTGTATTATAGCTTTGATGGACTAATGACTCTTGTATGTTTTCTTAGCATCTTTAAGAGTGACTATCCTTGTTCCACTGTTGAAAATCTATTTAGAGAGCCAATGATTCAAGGAGGCAACTAGCCTAGCCTAGATGAGAAACACCTTCGACATGGGACAATACAAGGACTTGGGAAAGCAAGACACACCATTGTCGATGAATCAATATGAGGCATGCATCACCCAACGAGAGTAGTTAGTAAGTTAGAATGTTAGTTAGTCATGGCTTCTCTTTATATCATTCTTAAAAAAAACCTCTCTTCTGAAAACTTTCTTTCTCTTTTCAAATATCTCTGTTTTCCTTCCATCTTTATTCTCGTTTCTTCCTTTCTTTTACAAAACCCCCAAAGATTTTTCACTCACCTTCCACCTCGTTTTGTTTTTTCATTTCTTAAAACAAAGAAGAACTTTCATTTTTCTTCTCGAAGATTTCAATATAAAGACCTTGAATGCTTATATTGCTAACCCTCCTTGCGGATACGACTGGTCCTAACTTATGCTACGAACGGTGATTCGGAAGGAGCAAAGTAAACCTGCATATACATTCGAAGTTCTTGAACATCGGTACACGGACATCAACGGTTTACTCTAAACCCTTTCTCAATACAATTAATCCTTATGAACAAATTTTTGGTGCCGTTGCCGGGGAGGGTAACGGTTTTTTATTGAATTTTTGGAACTAAAACGAATTTTTCTTCTCTATTGCAGGTTACAGGTCAGGGAAAGCAGGAAAAAAGATTGCAGTAACATATAAGTGGTCTTGGGCCTCTGTTCTAGAAAGCAGAGATCAAGCACCCTCTGGATTGCCGCGTTTCCTCGGCTCTGGTCGCGGATCCGCGGCAAAAAGGAGTTCATTACTGATAGACTTTTTGCAGGGCTGCTTGCTTTGCAAAATTATAGTTTTCTGCAAACTTTAATTCTTGTATGCCATCACCAGGAGCCTGCAAATAAACCAACAGTAAAACATTTGTTGAAAAAGTTCAAAAATTGATTAGACGTTTGCATTTTAGGCACGTGTCTTTTAGTTCATTTATTTTACTATTAAAGAGTGTTGGAGCAAGGTGCGTTCGCATTGCATTTAGAATAGGACTAATCTCTTGATTGATTTATATCGCTTTGAGTGAATCTTGTTTATCTTGTACACTTGCACAAATTGATCTTAAGGGCACCACCCAATAACAAGATAAGGTGGGGATTTAATCACCCTTCCTTGGCCCAAAATCAGATTCCAAGCACTCACAATCCCAAGATTTTTAATAAAAATTGATAGACGTTGTGACCCCTAGGGACATCAGGACTCGTTAAGAGATCAGCTGAGGCTGGAAATTATTTTTGATTCACACTCCAGTCAAATCAGTGTCTGAGGTTGGGGATTGAGGGGTGAAACCCCGAAGGCTGGTGGTTTGCCTTAATTAGGCCCGTCGCTTCTGCGCGAATACCTCCCACCAATCTTACCCCCACCTGGCTGATTAGCTATGGTCTGACTCGAGCAATAACCTTCTTCGGTTCATCGAACAGTTAGGAGTCGTCTAGGTCCAGATATCCTAGATAGCTTGTGATTATTTTTCCTTTTTCTTATTTGTTATTTTCCTTTTTCGCTTGATTGCTTGGTGAATGTTGTCTGTGATTATGCATGCAAGAGTGGTATCGGGACCTAATTTCAACAAGACTTGTTAGGACTTCTACACTTGCACAAACACCATCTCCTGACACAAGTCCAATCATGGCTAACAATACTTCTCTCCAAGACAAGTTCTACCCCATTCGTACTTCACTTCCTTCATGCATTCTTTTACCCGAAGCAACTGGGAACAATTTTGAGCTTAAGCCGCAATTCATAAATAGACTCCCAAGATTTTATGGCCTAGAATCCGAGGACGCATATTTCTTCATTCGTGAGTTTGAAGAAGTATGCTTGATGATGAGAATTCCCCAACTGGGGGAAGACGTTGTTAGATTAAGCTTCATTCCTTCGCGCTTAAAGATATAGCCAAGAAGTGGCTATACAATCTGCTGCCAGTTCTATCTCGACATAGGATGAATTTGTCAAAGTCTTTCTTAAGAAATTCTATTCCAATCACAAAATGGCCCTCATTAGAAAAAACATAATGCAGTTTAAGCAGGAATCAAGTGAACCATTCTGGAAGTATTTTGAACGGTTTAAAGATTTACTGGCCCAATGTCCTCATCACGGCATAACGAAGTGGCGACAGTGCCAAATTCTCTATGACGGACTAGATTATCAAACTAAGACACTCCTCGAGACTATGTGTCAAGGAGAATTTTTAAAGAAAGATGAGAACCAGGGTTGGGATTTTTTTGAAGCTTTAGCAGAAAAAACATTCAGTGGGAGTCTTGTCCTGAGAAAACCAATCCCACCACTTCCAGAGCTGGTATGCATTCGATTGAATCCTCTATAGCAGCCGAGGCAAAGATAACTCAATTGATGAAATGGCTAGAACTGCTCGAGGCTAGGGAACCAAATTCTGTAAATCAGGTCAACCCACTGTAGGCTGTCTAAAAATCACCAAGACAAGCCACCAAAACGCAGAGATCCAAGATCCAGACGCAAGGCTAAATGTGACAATCAAGACGCGAGAGTCCAAACCCGCGTCTCAGCATTAAGGCACGTGGGCCCGACACCCGCATCTCAGTCTCAAGACGCGAGGGTCCGAACCCGCGTCCCAGAACCAAGGCGCGTAGGCTCAAAACCCGCGTCTCAACCTCAAGACGCGAGGGTCCAAACCCGCGTCTCAACCTCAAGACGCGAGGGTCCAAACCCGCGTCTCAACCTCAAGGCGCTAGGGTCCAGACCCGCGTCTCGGTTACAACCACCCCGATTATGGCGCCATTCACCGCCCATGTAGCGGGGAAGTTGGCTCTCATCGTGGAGTATTTTTAGGGGACACGTTCACCCCCTACAGCATATATAAATAGCCCAGTTGCTATGGAGGGGGGAGAGCATCAGAAGAAATCGAAGGGCATCAATAGACATAAGAGACCGAGAGATATCAACAGGCGCGACACATACAGAGAGAGAGAGAGAGAGAGAGAGAGAGGAGCTCGACTCTTCAAGCTAACTTGCTGCGTGCAAGTTGCTCTTCGCCTACCTTCTCTTTTAGAGTTTTGGTAGACGGGGCTGAGTTACTCCTTCTACCTGCCAAGGAGAAGATCCCTTGACGGTCCAGACGGTCATCTGGTCAACGGAGAACAAGATTCACTCTCCACCGCCACACGAAGAACCCAGCACTAACAAAGGGGGGATTCAAGCTTCAACATCCTCCCTCCCTTGTAACCGGAAGATTAGTCTGTTGTAATTTTTCATCTGATTCAAGGAAATTTTACACTTCCTTCTTTTTCGTGTCCAACAAGAGATGGCGACTCCGCTGGGGAATACGTTTGTCACTGACGAACAAGCCGTGGCGTAGGATGACCTCCTCTGTAGGGGGAAAATGGTCGAGACACTTGTTGTGGAGTTCGACCAGGCGAAATTCGAAGAGTTTCTCTCTTCTGGCTCCAAGAGTCCAAAGACCGGCGTCTGTCGCAGGGTCTCGGTGGGGAATAACTCCGAAGCTCGATCTGAGGCCTCTTGGGCGCCACTGCTACGGCCAGCGTGGTCTCACGCACGCGACTGCTGCTGCGACCAACTGCGTCGCATAAAAGACCCGCGTCAGTGTCCCTCAGAGGACCCGCGTGGTTAAAACCCTGATGTTCAGCATCAGGATGTTGTCGGTTTCTCTCCTCCTCCGCGACGCAACTGAAATGCTGAGCGTCGACAGAGGAGACGCACGCGTCAGCTTCAAGCTAGAACCATTGGTTGTCCGACTGAGGCTAAACGCGACATGCAATCTGGCGCTTTGCCCGCGGCACGTCCAGTACGTGAAATCCGCGGTTGGCGGCCCAAGTGCGTAACTCCTCAAGTTGAGTCCTCTGAAGACCAGCTTACCAAACGCCAAAGCGAAGCTTCTGCGTCTCGTCAACGCAAGAAACACGCGCTCACAGGCATGGGGCCCAGCAGCCCACTCTCTCTCACCCGTCTCTGCCCGGACGCACCAGGCATCAACGCAAGACTCGCGTCTCATCTCAACAGAGACGCCAGGCGCGCATCAGACAGCCGCGACGCGAGAGCTGCGTCCCTGAAGTCTGCGTCCATTCTGCACAGCACTGGATGCCTCCCGTCTTCGACGTTGTAAGGCTAGTCTCTTTGATCCCTCTTCCATGGATTTGAGGGATTATTTAACAAGGAAAAGAAGTGCCCACCAGGTCACTTCATCTTGCTGCTGCCAACGGCTCATCTCCATGCTCTCGGAGTGCCGTTGCGGGTCGAGTGTTTACCAGCAGTCTTTAGTTAGACAGCTGACCTCGATCCCCCCGTCAGCCAAAAGAAGGCGCTCCCATAGAAGGAGAATCTTCTCTGACGTTGAATACCCGGAGCTTACTGCGAACATGACAAGCAGAAGCAAGGGAAAAGGACTTGCAGTCAGCTCAGGTGAGTCTGACTCTGAACCGGAAGGGGTGTATCAACACACTCGTACCCGGACTGGGGCCATTCCCCCGGTTGACTATAATGCCTTAGCTCATGGCATTAAAGTGAACGATTCCCACTCCGCCGTAGTGGAATCAGGGGCTTCAAACTCCTCCGTTGAGAAGGAGACCTCTGCCTACATGACAGGCACTCCTGATGAGACAGCTAGACGTCTGGAACAGATCCAAAAGAGACAAATGGAGATGATTGTGTCTCAACAGGAATCTATCGATGCTATCAAGCTGGCGCTTGCACAGCTGCTCGAAGACAGGAGGAGATCTCCTCCTAGGAGGTCGAGGGACAGAGAGAGAAAGGGAGGAAGCTCATCTTCCGAGCCTTCTGAAGAGAAGCCTCGATCTACTTCTGGCTCGTCCAAACCCTCGTCAAAGGGCGACCGAGACCCAGGGATGGCTCATGCTAAAAGGATGAGTCAATTGGAGGAACGCCTCAATGCCTTTACCAGTCGCAAAGACCTCCAAGAAGCTGGAGTGGTCCGGCCCTATCCAGCTGAGTGGGATTTAGTCCCGTACCCTCCTAAGTTCAAGGCTCCAACCCTCCAAGCCTTTAATGGGAAGGGGTCCCCTAATCAGCACATCTACTACTTCAAATCCCAAACCGGGAATGTAGTAGATAATGACGCCATCCTGGCGCGACTGTTCATCGGCACCCTGAAAGGGTTGGCCTTTGAGTGGTTCATGAAACTCCCGGAAGGCTCTATCAAGAACTGGGGCGACTTGGAGAAGCTGTTCTTAACACGCTTCTTCGAAGATGACTTCGAGGTCACAATGCCCACCCTGTTAGCTACGAGACAGCGAAAGGGAGAGTCCGTCAAATCTTTCGTGGAAAGATTTCGGAACGTGGCACTCCAGTGTCCAAGCGGTATGATCCAGGCCACCCTGGTGGAAACATGCCGCCACAACCTCCAAACCTCACTCCTTGCTCAAATAGGAGTTGCTGAAAGCCGCACCTGGAAACAATTAGTCCAACAAGGTGAACAGGCTGAGGAGATTGTTGCCCGCGTCAGGGCAGAAGAAGGCAAGCCGCGGCCGGAGAGGTCAACTAGGCGAGCGCCAGACACTCCCTCCAGACAAAGCGGAAGGGATAATTTGGCGACGGAGACCAAATCTCCCACCAAACCTCAACAGCCAAGGCGAGTGGCTCTTCAAGCCAACCCCGCCCAACAAGCAGTATTCCTTCAAGGAGGAACATGTCAATTCGCTCTTCAAGCTACTCAATAAGAGCAAACCGACTGAAGCTCCCTGAGGCCAGGCGCCCTCAGGAAGTCGGCAAGACCGACAACCCAACTACTGCTTGTACCACAGGATGTTGGGACACCCTACCAGAAGCTGTTACATCTTCAAGGACATCCTTCAGGCTCTGATTGACGCGGAGGTGTTGAAACTCCGACCAGAACAGAAGGAGGTGACAGCCAACATGACGTCGGTTCTCCAGTTTGGAAAACAACCTCCAGCAC